>APFE030692966.1:66137-87649 GCA_000404065.3 Pinus taeda | reverse complement strand
CTATATTTTCCAAAAAAAAATCTCCTCTCCTTTTCTTTCCATCTTCACTTCATCTCACTCACCCATTTCATTTCACCTCCATCTCATTCTCATCACCATTTCACTTGATTCCACTCCATTTTCACTTCATTTTCATTCCATTTCATTCCATAAATAAAAGTCCCCCTTCAGGACTATTTTCATTCATTTGTTTTTCTTCTAAGCTATCTTTGTGTAGTTCATGGGGTGTTGTTCTAGTTTCAGCAGCTGGGAACTGTTTCCGCAGCCAGAACCAGTTTCCGCAGCCAGAAACCATTTCCGCAGCCAACATCACTCTGTTTTCAAAAATACAATCAAATGTTAGTGCCAAAATCATGAAATGCAGGTGTACGTGAGCTAAAGACATTGGGCATCTCCAAGATATCAAAGAAGAGCAACTGGTTAGAAACCTTGAGCAAGAATTGACAAAGTTTCCAAAGGTATGATAAAAAATATTTATCAAATAACACTTCAAGTCATAATTACGTATAGTTATTAAACCATAACTGGTTCTTCTATGTGCAATGATTTAATATATAAGCCCACTGTCATTCTTATTCTGCAATATCACTCCACACACCTTGCATTCATTACCCTAACCATCTTATGATTACTTCGAGTTCAAACTCAAGAATGACTGCACTTCTATTTATTACCCGTACTCTTAAGATGTGACCTATTGTGTTACGGTCCTTCTCAGCCATAATTTCTGCAGCCGTCTGTTGAGACGTGTAATCCCATACACAGTCATCTGACTGAAAGAATCCTGCCGTTACTATCACTCCACTTATATCATACTCCTCGCATACACTCACATTTCATTTTATGAACTCGGTCACCACTGCTCACCCATTGTTTCTCCTGTGATTCGGGCATTTCTCTATTTTCGACTGCAGTCACTACAGTTTGCTCTACACTTTGATTGCAGCCACTACAGTCATCCTAAACCCCGATTGCAGTCACTATAGTCTATCCTAAAAAACCCTGTAACAGAGCTATTTTTTCCCTTAACCCTCACACACAGAAGAACCCTCAATGGATTTAAAACATAGGATGGGAAAATTACTAAGAGCCGAGCCAGAAGGACCGAAATACTTGGAGGGTTATCCCCAAGTTATGGAATTGTTGAAGAAAGTCAAATGGCTCTGATTTATCCAGAAATTTAAAGGGTATAACAAGGAGGTGACCAAAACCTTTGCGAGGTCCTTTAATGGACAAACAGTGGAGGTTGGAGACTTGAAATTTACAGTGACCGAGGCCACAATAGCAGCTGCCATGGGCCTACCTCAAGAAGGAGAAAGGTGGTTTAAAAATAGAAGCGTGGACGATCAAATCTGGAGAACCATGCTACAAAACCAAGGTATGGATACCACTGTATTTACAAGAGGCATCCCTGTGCATGTATTAAAAGAGGAATGGTATGGTCTACTGTTAGTCATCCAAAAATTTCTCACATGTGAAGGTCGTTTTGGCTCTATGTACATGTACCATGTCAGGCTGATGATGAATTTCATAGATGGTTACACTCTTAATTTGCCTCATTTTCTGCTACCAAGTTTGTAAAATATGAGTGTTACGGTTCAAAAACATGTAGGCAATATTGAACCTCATCTTTACCATCATGGGCTCATAAAAATTATTATTGAGGATCAGTTGAAGAAAACTAAGGATACATGGGAACAGTTCCTTACAAGAAACTACTTCCAAGAGCTGTCTGAGGCCTCTGGAAGTAGTCCACCAAAAGTTCCAAGGAAAAGTAGGAGGAAGGAGAAAAATGTTGTAGACCAAGACTCCCCTACAAAATAAATTCAAGAAACTGCCCAAAAAGAAGAAGAAGACCAAGCTAAGAGTAAGAAACAGAAGAAAGAAAAAGGGAAAAGTACCATTCAAGAGGTCTCTCCATCCCTTGAGCAATCCGTAGAAGAAGATTACCAGCCTCTGTCAGAAAAAGTAATAGATCTTAAAGCTGCTGCCATGGCCAAGAAAAAGAAAAAAGGAAAACAGAGTGCACAAAAGAAGATTATGAGTTCATCTTTGAGAAGGAGCTCTAGGCTAAAAGGGAAGTGGAAGAAAACCAAGGGAGATCAGTCCCACTTTATTGATTTAAGTGAAGAGGCACTTGAGAAATCTCCAACTCAGCTAAGCCTTGAATCAAGTCCTCCACGTGAGGAAAGCCCTTTTTGGCTGGAAAGAGAGAGCAGTCCTCCTCCACCAGATTTTGAGTCTAGGAAAAGAAATTCACCTGAGGTAGATCCTAGTCAGCAAGAGGTATATAATTACCTGGAATCCTTAGAACAATCAACTGCAGGACCAAGTACCTCTCTGGCACTTGATGCACAAGTTCAGTCTTTGAAACAAGAAGTATTTGAGCTAGAAGTTCTAAATAGACATATCATACAAGAAAATGAAGCACTTAAAGAGTAGGTAAGGTAGACAAGATTGTCCATGATAATACTATTCATTTAGGACCATGGCAGAAGAAAAACAGAACACTGAAGAAGAGATGCAAAATGTTAAGCAGAGCATTGATTAACCTCAAGTTCAAATGTCTAGTTAGAAAACCAAGGATAATGATGATGATGGCATCAAAGAAGAAGAAAAGAGGACTAGACGTCCTTACAAAACCCTCAGAGCATGTGGATTAGAGGGAAATAACTCAATTTTGGTTGCATGAGGACATGCAACACCTTCACAGTGGGGGTATGTTGAGCCTCAAACCTGCACCTTCATATACACCCTCTTAGCCTTCTTTCTCCACTCACTTCATTCACCCAGTTGTTAAATCATTGCATTATAGTCTAAAAAGGACTTTTCATATGGTTTTCTGACTATACTTATGGCTTTTGTTTGGTTTAGTTTTTTTGTTCATGCAGCTGTGGAAACTTGTCAGTTTCCGCAGCCAGCATAGGTTTCTGCAGCCAGCACAGGATTCCGCAGCTATTTTGTTAAAAGTTGTGCTACAGGTGTCCTATGAATAAATGAGCTACATGGGCAAGCTCCAGGTGGTGGATACATGGAAAGTGTCCCTTCAAATTAGCCAAATCATCCATGGAAGGCCACGGTCAACGAAGGTCAAAGACGAGGACAACCAAATATTTCAGCGGTGGCACGCCATTGTTTTGAGCACGTGAATGTTACGTGGCACAATCCTCAGCTCACTAAGGCACCAGCACACCTGGAGATCGTTCCCGAGACCTGAATCTAACAGCCAACCACTTCGAAGATTTAAGAAACATGATGACAGTTACACTAGATCTCGGCTAAAGGGATCTACGTGTCTTTAGCAACATAGTTAATAGCGTAGAAGTTTGTTAATTAGCTTTAGCATTTTGGCATTATAAATAACGCGTCGATGGACGTTGTAAAGGAGTTTTTTTGATGTATGTGAATTTTGAACTGTTTATGTGAATTCCAAACTGCTGCTATCACCCCACTGCTTTTTATATGCTGTTGTTTTAATACATGAGAAGAATTTTCTGAGTTCATCAGTGTGATTATTTGTTGACTGGCTGAAGTGGAAGAGGGCCCCTGCACGCTGAAGCCTTGTAAAGTGTTCATTTAGTTTTATTATGTTTTTATTTTTATCATTAGCTTGTACATAATATACTGTTTGATGTTTCTGTTGTTTATATTTTCCCTTTGTTTTCTTATAATTGTCAACTGATCAGTGCTTTTCTGCAGGTTTTCTTAGGCAGCCCGGGAAAATTTTCATCTTTTTGATAACTATTGGCATATGAGATCATCTTGTCCTTCCTGCTAACTTTCATTTTCTGAAGTTTAAATTCAGCATTTTCCTGTTCAATTTGTGATTTGTTTATTTATTTTTTTGTTATTTAGATATCATACTACTCACCAGTTTATGGTTTCTTTCTATGGTCAAGTGACTCTATCAGCAAGAAATCATAATATTACTAACTGTAGTATGATTTAGTTATCATATTGCTTACTCATGGTTGCTTTCCACAAGGTAGATTGAGCTGAATGGTAAAGGACCAGCAGAGTTCAAGTAGTGTGACTAGTTCCTTTTATTCAATTTAATTTCTTGTCATTTAGATATCATAATGCTTGACTTGTTCATGATTACTTCCCTAAGGTAGATTGAGCTAAAGGGTAAAGGATTTGAAGAGTTCAAGTAGTGTGATTAGTTTCTTTTATGCAATTTACTTTCTTGCCATTTAGATATCATATTGCTTGACTTGTTCATGATTACTTCCCACAAGGTAGATTGAGCCTAAGGGTAAAGGATCTGAAGAGTTTAAGTAGTGTGAATTAGTTGCTTTGCTTTAAGTTTGAGTTGTTTTTAGTTTTTACTTTCTTTTCATTTCGACAGCAAGGATACTGGGCCATTGTCATTAGTTCACTATTTGATGCATTTATTTCCTCTTAAGAATTGATTTCATTTTAGTTATTTTAAAGCTTTCTTTTAAGCACTTTCAAGATTAGAAACGATCACCATCTACACTCCATACTTCACTTTCATCCTTGCCATCACACATTAGGGAAAATAAATCCAAAAACAAACTAAAAATCTCAAAACGACAAAAGACTAAGGAAATGGTTATCTAGTACATATAGTACACTTCACTTCATCAGTTTACGAACCCCGGGTTGACATTTTAAATAGCAATTTAGATCACACTAAATTGACCAAACAGTCAGTGAAACAAATGTTCTAGTTCCTGGGATGGGAACATTCATATGCTCAATGTAGGGAGGTGAAACTAGTCAAGGACACTCAAAAGGATGTTCCTTCCACAAGTCTGAGGGTGTGTCAATTCGCATAAGCTAAGGGATTGCAAGTTTGATTTTTGCAGAAGACATGGTCAAAAGGTGGCTTAAACATGAGTCCAAGTGAAGCCAGCTTAAGGCCAAAAGGTTCAAATGGTCAATATGAAATGCAGTGGTACAACTCAATACAATGGAGCCTCTAGGGTATAAGGCCAGAACGAAGAGAAGAAGCAAAGAGGAATGAGTCTTCAATGCACAAGTCATGGAAGGACTACAGAGGACTCTCGAGCCTACCCAATGAAGCAGCATGGGTAACCAATGTCAATGAGGTGCTAAGTACGATGCCCATGAAAAGGATGGCTCTACCATCATGTCAAGATTTAAAAAGTTGGCGAGTGAAGATGGTTTACGAACCATAACACGATGGGATTGACCCTATGGCAAGTGTATCGACAAATGGAGGCTAGTATGCAAAATACAATGAAAAACTGGCTTCCCTAACCTACGTGCTAGTGAGTAAATGATACCTTCCATGATGGGTCAGAAGTCATGGAACCAACGTGAAATCTCTGAAGAAGCAACAAAAAAGTCCAGAGAAAACAACTTATTCCCGACAATCTAAGCTCACAAGTTAAAAGATTCATGAGATGAAAAAAGCAAGTTTTGAAAAAAAAGTTGACATTTTCAAAGCCTATAAAATTATTTTTTGACTCACCATTGTTACCATTTGTGTTGAGAACAAAAGATGTGGAGAAAAAAAAGCAAACATGCCCCCCCAAAGAATTCGATCATTCAAATTGGCTCAAAATCATCAAGTAACCCACAAATCTAGCTTGCATTCATTTGTGATTGTTTTTAGAAATTTTAATTGAGGTTTTATCATTGAAAATTATGTTAAAAATTTCAATTTTGCATATACACAGTATGAGAAACTTGCATATGCGCAGGCCCTACATGCAACTATATATGAAATGGACCCGTGTATAAATGGTTTGAAATTAAAAAAAAAATCTAACGGTTGAACGTTGATTTTATTTTAGGATGACAATCACCTAGAGGGAAAGGGAGCATGCTACTATTGATGATGAGGTTATGAATGATCAATAGGCCTTAGATGCATTGAGGGGATGTAATTTATTAAAAATTTTCAAAATGCCAAATATGAAGGCAAACACCTGGTTGCTTGAAATGTTAATCCACTATTGGAGTATTGAGGATGATTTATTCATGATTGATCAAATGCCTTTATGGATAGAGATAGAAGATATTTACTTTATCACTAGTCTCTCTTGGAGAGGAGAAGTTGTACATTTGACAGGCCAGTCACGAGGTAGTCTTTTAGTGGAAGTCAACGTACACATATACTATCTAAGGCATCCATAGAAGATTGGAAGCCAAATTGCAATCGAACATGTAGAGAGTTTGTCCCTGACAATCATACTGTTCACCATAGCTAGGATAAATGGATCAGCCTCATTGCACCAAATGTCACGACATTCTATGAGCTTGGTCATAGATTGTCTCACTACTATGTCTGACTGGTGTACACCTCTTCTTACCAATATGAAAATCCAGTTATCCTCCATTCAGAAAGGATAGACCAAAAGATTTAGTTATGGGACCATTTTGTGCTCCTTCTTCTTTGAGAAGGTTCTAGGGTTATGTCCCAAAGGATCAATTCCTATCAGTCGACCCCAAGATCCTTGGATGGGTAGGTGGGCTGACCTGATGAAATTCCTTAGAGGCAGAGACGTTTCAAGCACTGCTTTTGATGATGATTTCTTATGTTGGTGGGAGCATAAATCATCATTGTGGATGACTATCCCTACATTGGCATGGACTTCAAGGGAGATCCAGATCTGGCACTGCCACCAGATGCAGCATGGGGAGAGATAGGTAACCATTTTTAAAATTTTATCTTTTTATGATCTTTTAATGTTATTCAGATATGAAAATGAACTTAAAGATATTTTTAATGGGATTAAATACTAATTAGATGATCATGTCCCGGATGTGGCTCTGGTATGACTAGATGGAATTTTGTGGCATATGAATCATGGAAGAGGTGTCAAAGAGGTGGTTGCAAAGACTAAGAGAGTCTTATACGCAGTCTAGTGAAACTTAGTGGGATTGACTCACTAGGTAACAATGGAGGCCATAGACGATATACAAGAGGATATGCAACGCCACATGGTAGGAGTGCCACGTGACTGGGTTCGCCTTTTTTGATGTGTGGCCAAAGCACTGGTCACCTACTTAGTCGCTCATCTTGAGATGGGTCATTACATGTACTGGACATGATTGTGGGCATTTTAGTCCCGATTTTGTATATTATGTTTTAAAAAACTTTATGTACACATGGGTGATTTTATGATAAATATATAAATATATAATATAAATATATATATGAGATATATATAGATGTATACAATTCCAGACTTTTTATGTTTGATTTTATCTTGATGAATGAATGATATGCCAATCTAATGCTTGATTAGGGTAGAATCTACTAATGAATTGTCAGATCGTGGAATGTGAAAATATGTAATAAAAACAAATGATCTTTGCAACATCCTCACTCTCAAAAATTGGGGATATAAATAGGGATCCCGAACTTGATAAATGTTATTCAATTGTGACACTACCAGCTGTGAGTCAACATACACTACCAACGAAACAATTTCATAAGAAATAGCTTTAGATAGTAAATTAATGACGACATTTTATTCAGCAATATTATTTGACATAGAACCAGTACATACTCCCCTTGACACCATCAACTAAGTAGTTGTAAAATGAATCACCCAAGCTGCGGAAGCAAGATTTTGAGTGTGCCGACTAGCACCATAGGTGAATCCAAAATAGACCAAGTCATGCATCAACACCTGCCAAATCAGATAAAAAAAATGTCGATATCACAAAAAACTCCCGATAGAATATCTAAAAAAATACAAAAAATACAAAGAAGCCATTGCTCGGCCATAACCTAGGCAAAGTACTTCTTGAGGTAGAGCGCATTTCAGGGCTCCGCCAACTTGTTCCCTTCAAAATCAACTAATTCATAATTCAATTTTCCTAAAACTTGTTTCACTATGAAGGGACCATACCACACGGACTTGAATTTACCTGCCCCCAAGGCATTTTTATCTTGGTCATAGACCAAGACATGGTCACCTTCAAAAAAGATTTGAGGATGGAAAACTCTATCATACTAAGTTTTAACCCTTTCCTTATGAGTCTCATTGATTATGGTGGCATCTCAATGCTTCTCATTGAGATGTTCCAAATGAAGGAGGCGCTCTTTAAGACTAGAGGTCTCTAGAAGTAGCTCAAAAACTAGCTTAAGGTATGGAATTTCACATTCAAAAGGAAAGATAGATTCCAACCCGTAAACTAACTGAAAAGGTGTAAAACCGGTGGCAGTATTTACAGAGGTTTGATAAGCCTAGAGAGCTAGATACTTTTGGGGGACTTATTCACGACTTTGACTTGGACATTGGCCTGAGGGTAATATAGAGATGAATGCTCCTAACGAAAGCCCAATTTAAGAGCTAATTCAGATATTAGGTGGTTCTAGAAAAGACTGCCATGGTTAGTGAAAATCTCTCTTGGGATATCGAACCGTGAAATAATCTAATTGAAGAAAACAATTCCATTGTTTCACTATCGTTTTTATAAGTGGGCATGGCCTCAAACCACTTCATAAAGTAGTCTACGACCACAATAATGTACTTGGGACTCACTGCTAAAGGCAAATTACAAGTATTAAAGTCAATACCCGACTTTGTAAAAGGACCGATAGTGATAACAGCAAGAAAAGGAGCTAGATGCATGCACATCTTCCGAGTATATACTTGACAAGGGTGGCAATGTTTGACCACTTCAATATAATATTTGAAAAGCGAAGGCCCAAAGTAGCTGACATGGAAGATTTTTTGGGTTTTAGCAAGCCCTGAAAGGTGACCACCACAAGCTTCACTGTGGTAATGATTAAGTACAGACTCTGCTTCCTCTAAGGTTAAACAATGCCTAAGGATTGAATCAACCCCTTCGTGATATAATGTATCACCAATGACGGCATAGTTCTTAGCCAGGTGATGTAATTTTCGACGTTAATCCTTGGAGGCAGCAGGAGGGAACTTCGAAGTCTGGAGATAGATAATGATATCTCCATACTAGGGGTCTTATGAATATGTGAGGAATAGATGTTCATCAAGAAAACTTTCCTCATAAATAGTATCTTCTCCACAAGGCAGCTCAGAAATTAACTCCGCAAAAATGAATAATTTCTTAGACTTGGCTGATAAGATCTCAAGATTGAATTCTTGTAAAATAACAATCCATCGATTGTATTTGCCCCCAATCACTAACCTACTAAGTACAAATTGGAAAGGATTGACCGCTGCTAAGACAAATGTTTTGTGTAGCAGAATATAATGGTGAAGCCTCTAGACAACACAGACAGTTGCCAAGGCTAATTTCTCAACCAGAGAATAGCATAGTTCAGGGCCTACCAATCTTCGACTTAAGTATTAAATCACATGCTCCATGATAGCATCATCTTCCTGAATGAGAACCATACCTATGGTTGATTCTGTAGCTACAAGATATTAAAGGAAATCTCTACCATAATCTTGTGGACTCAAAAGCGGGGTAGATATCAACGCCCGATTCAAGTCATCAAAAGATCATTGCACAAAGTCATCCCATAAAAATGGAACTCCTTTCCTGAGAAAATGCATAATCGCTTTAGTTATCTTAGCATATTTTGCTATAAACCATCTCAAGGACTCTACCTTCCCTTGAAGACTTTGAATTTGTCAGATGGAATATGGGGGATGCAACTGAATTATTGCCTCCACCTTGAAGGGATCAACTTGAATCCCTGCAGTTGACACAATGAACCCTAAAAACTGACCAGATGTAACCACAAAAATGCATTTATTTGGATTCAACCGGATCTTGTAAAAATGACATCGTTCAAAAACCAACCGAAAGTGACTAGGATGCTTGACTCTCTTTCAAGAACGAGTAGCTAAATCATCCAAGTATGCTTCCAGGACATGCTTGATGTTGTGGAAAGTGTATGAAGTGGCTCGTTGAAACATAGCTCTAGCATTTTTAAGACCGAAAGGCATCTTTTTGTATACAAAGGTACCCTAGGGACATATGAAATTTGTCTTATGCTAGTGTTGTCGACAGATAGATATCTGATTATAATCGGAGAATCCATGCATGAAGGAGAAAATCTCATTACTCGCACATTCATCAACTATATGATCAATAAACAATGTGGGGTAATTATCTTTCAAACAAGATTTATTCAAATCCCTAAAGTCAATGCACACTTGGATCGTTCCTTATTTTTTATCAACCGGGACTGGATTAGAAACCCAATCTATTAAAAGAATGGGGCATATGAAACCTACCTTGAGCAGCTTTTCTACTTTAGCTTCAATAGCTACTGCTTTCCTAGGATTGATCGATTGAAGCTTCTAACGAATCAGTTTAGCATTTTCATATGTTTTGATCTCGTGTTGAACGATGGATGGATCAGTAGGAGGAATTTCATCATAAGACCAAGCAAATGCATCCTGAAACTCTTTAAAGAGGTCGGTGTAAATTTGAATCTCTTCAGGGGAACAATCAGCTTCGATGAAGGCATTTTCTATCACATTAGGGTTCCTAGAGATTTTTACTAGTATAGTTTTTGAAATTACCGACATATTACCTTCAGCACGGATCTGTGCTGGAGCCAAAGTGTTTGAAACCATACAAACACCGCTAGTAAACAAATTGGAGAACCTGGATTCAAATTTCTGCCAAGGGGGAAGAAAGTATGAACGATGGTGTAAATCTTCTTAAGGTCAACCTACACCCATGATTGCTTCTAATATTGCTTCCTTAGATGGTAAAACCGTATCTAAGCAATCCATAGCAGAAGTAGAGTCAAGGGTCCAAGTTGGGGCCACATCACCATCCAACTCTTCCTCTGAAAAAGGAGTAGGATGGTCGTCTGTAGAGTTAATGATAGACTAATATCTAAGCTTTACTATAGAAATAGGGAATGTCATTCCACCGACTTGTCCTTCATCTAATGTGGTCATAAGCAAAGGCAAGGTCCAAGGGTTTGAAAAATAACGAGTTCGCAAGAACTCTTCCTGTGAAGACTCTTTAGAGGATGAAATGACATTGATTCTAGCTATAGGAGTGGGAAGATCAAATGTACCCATCAATGAAGAATATATCCAACTCCTAGATTCTCGATAGGTTGACGAGAGTTATCTACCATTAGAACAGTAGAATTCGAAGTTGCTCAAGGGTCAACTAGAGAATAATCCAATTGATCAACCTTAACAATTTTCCCCTCAAGAGGGAAGAAAAGGCCTTGAAATAGAGTCAAAACAATGGCATCCATTTCATAAATCCAATTCCGTCCTAAGACGAGATTGTAATTTAGGTTGGCATCAATGATTTCTACTTCGACATTAATGACATTTCTTCTAACACATATAGGAAAGGTTGGGATAATTCCATGTGATATATGAGAATGTCTATCAAATGCTCTCAAGAGTGTGGGTGAAGGAACAACCGAAGGTGATCCAATGGTCTTCCAACATGACATAGACATTATGCATGTGGAAGTTCCCTCATCTATAACTATTCGAAAAATATTAGTTTTCAGTAAGTAGACTTTAGTTGAAAAGCCATATGATGAGGAAGTCCCTTTTTGACATTGAGCATGTTAAAAGTGAGCACTAAAGAATTGTTAGGATCAACTGCCTCGATCACTGAAAGCAAAGCACTTCGGTGAGCTAGACACGACTGGAGTACCTCTAAAGTAGACATAGTGCATGGACTTTGATCCAGATCCTCTACAATCGAGTAGTTCTAGGCTGCCCTAGCATTAGGGTTGATAGTCGCACGTTTGGCAAAACCTCTCAATATTTGAGGTATAGACTCGATAGGGGGTCACTCAATATGAAATGGATCGGTAGTTCTGGGGACATATTTATCCTTGGATGTTTCTGCTTCACCATAATCCCGTGATCGTGTAGCCACATTGACATTAGAATTAATCATGAAAACATTTGAGCAATTATCCCCCTCTTGGTTGCCCCCTATAGAGGTGCCAGGGTTTTAGTTCACGCTGTTAGGTTCCTATACCAATAGGTTTCATCTTTCATGATTGATAGTGGAAGGGCTAAATATGTTCATCATTGCAGGTTGCAAAGGTTCCATATTTTGTGTACATACTAGGAAAATTAAAAAAATGAAAAGAGGGTATGCCTTAAAAGAATAATCAAAGGGCAAGAAAATCAAATGGTCAAAAGAATAGTGAAAATGAACCCCAAACTAAAGACCAGGAAAGTGGCCAGTCAAAATGCCACTACTATCTTTTGGCAGTATCAAAGTCTACAAATACTACTGCTAATCATACTTGATGGATGGCCCAACAGTCTAAACTAGACCATGCCATGTTTAAAGTGCTTGTTGCAGAATAGAGAATGTTTCCTATCCAAACAGCTCAAGCTTGGCAGATGACTAGCTAGGTAGGGAAATGAAGGAACCCAACTTCTTAATCTGGGTCCTTGGAAGAAATAAGGGAAGATTTAGATAGGAGGGCAGTCAAAAGAAAAAGAGAACAATCAGGGTCTACTAATTCAAGTGCACCCACTTCAAGTGGAGAAAAAAATTTAGGATTACTAGGTTGGGTAAGTAGTGTAAGGTTGCAGAAGTGAAGGGCCATCACCAGTTGGTTTATCAAGAGCAAGACTCATTTCATTCAGGGTATTGGCACCATGGCAGAGGTTGAGGACACAACAATCGAAGCATGTCTAATTTCCCCCTTTTCCCCAAACATCATTTATTAACATCCCCCAAGGACCTTGGGATCTACTCAAGTGTCCTGTCCTACTTCATTCCATGAAAAAGTACCAGTTCAAACTATGAAGTTCAGTCAAGGGAAAGAAGCCACATTTTTGTGTAAAAATCTTTGCTCTCAATTCCCTCATCTCCCATTCCTAAGTTTTTCTTCTTAAAACTTAGAATTTTCCCCTACACACTCACCTCACAATGTCATATTAACAACTAATGTATTATTTAGCTCCCTAAGCATTCCCCTTCCCTAAATCTACAAAAATCTATGAGAAAATCCCAAAAAATCTATGTAAATACCCTCCGCCTAGCAATATAGCTATACAGTCATGATTTGGGGAATATTAATCCATCAGGGGTTAATATTAACCCTCCACCGCCCTAAACTATGGGTTTTATACCAAAAACATTGGTTAAAAAAATAAAAAACCCATGGTCTCCACCCTCAAAACCCCTTCATAACCCTTCCGCGCTAATACATTGGTTAGAATTTTTTTTAAATAAAAACATTTTAAACGGGCGCGAATACATTATATCCGCTACCCTAAGTTAAAACCCACCCCACGCGCAATATATTTAAATTGATTATTTTAATCGGCGGGTCCCCCTGTCTTAACGCACCATCACATCGCTTTCCCCACCAGGCGTCCGATCATGAGCGACGCGATCTAAGGGTGGGCGGTCAATGTTGCATATGAGTTGTCGAAGGTTTAGCATCCAGGGGATTGGCGGTTTCCACCGCCGTACCCCGCCACGCGTCAACGCCCGGGTTGTTCGGAGCCCCCCCACCCCCCCCTCTTACCACTTACCACCCAGGGGTGCTCCGAGGAAACCACTTACCGCCTGTCCCCTCCCGCTGACATCATACCCACGTCAGCATGACGTCAGTGCCTTCATCTACCACCGCTGCTCCACATCGCCTCCATGTCGTCCATCCGCTCACATGCCCTGCCACTGTATCACCGCCACTTGGCCACCCATGTTAGCCGGCACGTCACCCTACCGTAGCCGGACCCACCGATGATGTCATTCTGACGTCATCACCAAAAAGGCGCCAAAGAGCCAAATTTGCATAAAAAGTCGGGAAATGACCATTTTATGTCATTTTAACTTGTCGTTTTTGGAGCATTGTGCATGCGAAAGACGTCGTTTATGGCCAAAATCAAGAATTTGCTCACCCAAGCTGTTGTCGCCTTCAAATTCGAGTCAAATGCCTACAATTGTTCCAGCTTGACACCTCCTGCACCGAAAAATCTAGGTATTTGCCGCAGGTGACCTATTTCACCCATGTTTGTGCCACTTTTCTCCTAATTTCCTGTAAAAAACTCTGCAAAGCTCCTCACTGTCAAATTATCCACTAAAAGTACCCAAAAACTTTGTAAAGTCCCTACACCGCAAAGCTCTGCAAAAAACCCGTGCCCTTTTGCGAAATTCATTGTAAAAACTAATTTTAGAAGCTGAGCTACCAGCTAAAGCCCATGTAACTCCACACTCATCCCTGTTATCAGAATTCCCTTTGAAAAACCAGCTAATTATCTCAAAACACTCTGGCTTCTTCCAACAGAGTGCCCCACAATTCATCAGCCCTGTAAAAACTCTCCTCATACTCTCAGAGCTGCTCACTTTCAAACACAATTCAGTGGGCAGTCCTCAACATCTGCACTAATCCTAAGCTCAAGTAAAACATCCAATAAATTTCAGACATGGCCACTCCATCTGCTCTAGATGTTCCTCCTGTTAATCCACCTAGTAAGGATCTTGAAGCTATGCCTCTTGTGGACAGTGATTTCCTTATTGTAGACTTTGTGGCAGAGAGGAACCAGCTGTAGACCTTCTGCCAGTTGAGGAATAGTCACTTGGACAACTGTGACATGTATGGCATCTAGGAGTCAAATCTGCCTATCTATTTCTTGCCATCTGTAAATTTATTTCCTAAAGTCATTCACCTCTGTGCAGAAAATTATGACCAAAAACTAAGAGCTGTTAAGTCTCCATATGGGAGCATCCTCTTTTACATAACACCAGATTCCATCAATCAGATGTTGAATTACAAACAAGCCCGGCTGCTATACCCTTTTTCCATAAAATATTTGTTGGATGAGGGCTCCAAGCTCTCTAGCATTGAGATTGCTACAGTTGCCAAAACTTTCATGAGAGCAGACTACCAACCTTCTGGGCCACCTCCTTTCCCATATGCAAATTTCAATGAGGTAGGCAAGCTGCTCGTGGACATGATATCCTCTGTGCTGGGGTTCTCCACAAATGAGCATGTTGATGAAACTGTGTTGGTCTTGTTATCTGCGTATAGCCTTAGGAAGCCCCTTGCTGTAAAATACAATTATGCCAAGTTTATTGCCAACAAGATACATGACCAACTGCTGAGGCTGGACAGGGAATCAATATTCAAATATTCATCATACATCTATCACCTCTTCATGTACTATCAAATAGATTGTTTCCAGTGCCCCATCAAGAAGCTAGATTCACAGGGTGAAAGGAGGTCTGTCATCTTCTGGTCATCAGTCTTCCACCAAGTCGAGAACTCTCCCTATTCCTACTATGAATTCATTGACCAATTTGTCTATCCAGTCACATGCCTCTTGAAAAGGACTTCTCCTGCCAGATTGTCCAAAGATATGCAGAAAATATTACAGTTGTCCAAGAACTACAAAATAGGTGATTGGTATTTATACCAAAATCACATAGTCATCAGGATCTATGGTTGTGAGCTCTGTCCTTACAGGCTCCCAAGATATGTGCCTATGAGATTATTTGCCTTGGAATACTATAGACAACTCATCAATTATGATCTTACACACTTCTATAGTGCCAAGAAGAAAGCTAATCTCAAATTCAGAGACCACCTAGGCCCCTTCATCATGAACAAGAAAGATGGTTGGCAAGAAGTTGATCAAATATTGGGGCAATAGCTTAAACTTAAAAGGAGCTTCTGGTGGGTCCCTTATGACCCTGAAGGCTTTATGAGTGCTAGGAGAGTCAAGTATAGGCTTTTAGCCTATAAACACTGCCCATATCCACAAATTGAACACTTTGCCGACCAAGATGAATGGTTTCCAGGTACATTAGTAGAAGAGTTTACTCAGGAGGAGACAATGGAGTAGACTGTGAAAGATTTAGAGAAAACTCTTAACTTGGATTCTTGTCAGCAGGTCATATTCAAGCAACCAGACCAAGTGGGAGAAGGCACATCCACTCCTGCAGCTGCACAGACCACCCAACAGGCATCTACTACAACAACAACTACAACAAAAGGTAAAGAAGTGATGGATGTTTAGCAGGACATAGAGGCAAGGCAGCCCAGCACTTCAAAGGACCAAAGTCAAGGGCAAGCCCCTGTACAGCAAGCTGAAACACCCCAATTCCTAGTTTTCCAAACACCTCTCAATGAAGAGAGAGGCAAAAAATGAGATAGAGAGGAGGCCACACCTCCAAGTGGGTCAACACACCAACCAGAGGCCAAGAGGCCAAGAATTGACCCTCAGTCCGAAGAAGAACACATCAGTGAGGAAAGAGCAGAAAGCCAAAGTAGAGAGAGAGAAACTAGCCATCAGACTGCCACTAGTTAATTTCAGGATGAACAGGCCATGCAATAGAGCACAGAGGTATCCTCCTCAATATAGCAGGGCAAGCAACCAGCTGGAGTCAAAGGTTCATTCATGGAAATCAAGGCCCAAAATGAAATCTTAAGAGTTCAACTGTATGATCACTTTTTGAAGACAACACCCTCCAAGCAGCAGAGATTGATGGCAGCATATGACATCAAGGAGGATAAGATGATTTTTACTCATCTTAAGCCTAAAATTCCAAAGTCTAGATCATCTGCAGACTACACCAAAACAAGTCTAGAGGTCCTCTCCAAGGACATACACCCCATGGATCAGATAGAGCTGCACAAACAGACAGGGGAAATGGTGTATGCCACACTTGCAGACAGGGCTATGCTGGCCCATTAGTTAAAAGAATCACTAAGGAATACCAATACACAACTTGATTTGGAAAGGATGTCTTCCACTACTAAGGACAACAGAATAAAAACGTTGGAAGACATAATCATTGATCTAGGACATGATCCTAAAGATCCGAAGTGTATTAAGGCCCTTATGAAGAAAAAAGAGGATGACATTGTTCCACTGAGAAAGCAGGAAAAATTGCCTCCAACCATTCACCCTCAAACAATAGAACTTGTACAAGAAAAGCAAGTTGATGAGGCCATGGATCTGCTTGCAAATGGAAGCAGAATTGGAAAAGGCACTGCACGACAAGCAAGGGGAGTCAACCTCCCAGCCCCCTCAAACTTCTACAACTCTTGGCCCTGCCCCTCCTACACAAGAAGTAGCAGCCCCTCCTGCCATTCCAGCACCAACCACAGCCACATCAGCAAGAGAAGCAACAAAAGAAACAACAATAGCTGCATAATCTAGCATGAGTGTGGAGGACTTGATGAAATCTATCAAGGAACTTGAGGTTCAGGTGACAAAAACCAATGAAGCGAAAGATAGACTGGCCAAGCTAGAGGCGAGCTATGACAAGTCCAAGATGGCAGTGGTAGAGAAGCAGAGAGAGATAAAGGCCTTGGAAGCCAAAGTGAAAGTTTTGGAAAAAGAGTTGCTTCTAGGCGAGACCTTGGCAGAAATCAAGAAGATAATCTGGACCAAAATTGGCCAATCAATCCATGACCAGGGGAGGTCAATCCAGGCAATACATGAGCAAATTGAACTGATAGGCACAGCTCATGTTGAAATACAAAAGGCCAGAACAGCACTAGGAATCATGCCTGAGCAGGCCAATAAAATGATACATTTCCTCAATACCCACACTAGGGAGAAATTGGCAGCACTAGAAATAAACAGCAGAATAGACACCATCCTGACAGCCAAGAAAGTGTTGACTTTGAGGAATTTCACTAAAACTCTAGAAAGGAAATGTTAGGATATGAAGGCAGAAATTGATGAATTCAGGGCAAAGATGACATTATTGCAGGATAAAGGACTGCCAAGCCTAGTGACTAGCACAGGACAACTGCTGTCATATGATCAATATATCACAAGGATCAACAATTATGTTGAGAATCAGATCACAGCATCTAGCAGCTCCACAGAAGAAGCAGGGCCTCCCTCTGGGCAGTCTCTGTATGACAAATTAGAAAATTTATTTTTTATTGAGCATGAGATAAATCATCTGTTTGAAGTGCCTCCGAATTTCTACCGATATACAGAAGCAAATTAAACACTAGTAAAAATAAGGAGACATCAGCTACCTCTAGCTGATTGGTGGTAGGCAATGTTGGAAGTTCTACCCAGGTGATTCCACTATATTATTCCTTTTTGTGAAAATTCAGTTCTCAGTCAGAGTACAGGTTAGCAGATAATCCAGCACGCAGATATCATAGGAAGCATCCGTACAGTGACTCATCAAAGCACTCAGACAACAGGCTCAATTAACGTAGATTTAAAGGCACAGCTACAGCCAACTTTGCTGAGCCAAAAAGTCAAAAGTTGTCTGATAGAAAGATAGCTGCCATCTCAACATTAATTGTTGTAGCTATATCTTTCATTTACTTTTTGTAAGAAAGTTGGTGGTGCAATTTATTGCACAATAACTCACTATCTAAATATTTTATCCTATTTTTTGTATATATATCCCCTCAAAGAATGTATTGAAGGTCGGTTGTAGTGAAACTCTTTCAGAAGAGCTGTATTGTATATCTGAGACATTTGTGCTAATACAAATTGCTGGTGGAGTTCCTGGTTCCTATACTGTCTGAAGGTGGAAATGAATGGCTCTGTTATGTTGCAGAATTCCTGCGTCATTTGCTGGAACAATAAGTTATTCTGAACTGTGTTCTTGTCTTTCTGTGTATGCAATAATTCATATATGTTCATGATCATAGTAAATAGAGAAAAAGAATAGCTTAGGATTTGTTTGAATACACCCTATGTTCAATCTCTATTTCTAAATATGCTTTCTTTTGGATTAGCCATGGATATGAATTCTTAATTGCTCATGTCTAAACTAATTCTATCACTGTGAATATTGTTTAAGAATTCTTAACTTCTCTTAAGCAATACTTTCATTTTTTCCCTTGTTAGCATAGTGGAAGATTCTCAATTTCCTTTCACTCACTAATTCAATAACTTCATTACATAATCTAAGAAATTCTTCCACGGATGCCTATCTGGCTTTGCAGCAATACTCTGTCTTCAGAAACATACTTCAGCAGCACACTTCCCTGAACTCCATTGCCCAATGGCCCAAACTGTTCTGTAATTTATACCTCAGCTTTGTTTGAATTCACCAACCAACCAAACTCAAAACAAAATCAGCACACCATAACTAGCCTAAAATCACCCATCAACAAAGCTAAATCATAAAGAGAGAGCCCTCTCTGGTTGCAAGTAGGCTAGGACCTGTAACTAAAAGGTTGCTTAGTGGTTAACTTGGCCGTATTCCCTTTAGGAAGCAGGGAACAACCTGAGTGATAACACATGCCCGCAAGCAACTGTTGTCCCTGGGGCAAAGGGTTAGTTAAGACAACTTGGGAGCTAGAAGACCCTTGCTACACTAACAAGCGCTAAGAATCTTGAATTTTTTGACAGAGATGAGTCAAATGGTCTCCACTGCATAACTTGCATGGAAACTTAACTTTCTTCTTAGACTCCTTTCCACCCTCACTAGTACCATTGCTAGGTTTGTTCGCATTACCCTTCCCATCTTGATTCTTCTCTTTACCTCATCCCTTCTTCTTCCCATCGAAGCTCTGATTTCTTTTGGGGTTAGAATCTTGAACTGTTAGGTTGTGTTATATTCTTTCCATGACTAACCCACGTAGTTAACCGGGGGTTAGAGTGGGGGAGGTCACAGGGGGTTTGAGGGGTACTCGTAACCCCACTTTATGGGGTCCAAGGCAGCGCTACAGAAAAATTTGGTTTTGGACCCTATGTTAGGTTGGGTGGACCCACCTATAGTTTTGTACATGATTTTCACACATGTTTTTTGGACGCAATAGTTTTCGGTCCATGGTTTTGGACATGATGGTTTTCAGTCCATGGTATTGGATTCTTCGACATGTATAAATATGTATTATAACATTTAAATTAAAATAATTAAAAATCAAGCTGGTAGTCTTGGTTTTGGGATTCAGGGGAAAATCTCTGTGTATATGTACTTTATGTGTTATATCCTCACATTGTTTATTTTATGTGTTTTAGAATTCATATGTAGGTAATTTCTATATGGGGTTAAAACCTACATTTGGTATCAAAGTTTTTTTGGTTTCAAGGGGATGCCTTTTTTGTTGAAGGCTTTTGCTCCGGCCTATGGTAGACCCTGTTCAGTGGGAGATGTACGAGATCGATTTTGGTGTTGAAAGAAGATGGTGAGCAGTGGAAATATAGAAATCAAAAAATTTAATGGTCATAGTTTTGAGTTGTGGAAACTCAAGATGGAGGATCTATTGGTGGATAAGGATCAGTGGATTGTGGTAGATCCGGGTACTAAACCAACGGGAGTGTTCGATGAAGAATGGAAAAAGTTGGATTGGAAGGCAAAGAGCACAATACGATTGTGTGTCCCAGATTCAGTATTGATGAATTTATCAGGGGAATCTACGGCGAAGGCTTTGTGGGACAAGTTAGGGGCTTTGTACCAATCTAAGTCTCTGGTGAATAAACTGTTCCTATGGAAAAATATATATAACCTGAGGATGAAAGATGGAGACATGGTGACAGAGCATCTAAATGCATTTAATACTATGGTAAGTTAGTTAGCATCTATTGATATTAAAATTTCAGATGAAGATAGGTGCATCAGTTTATTGTGCTCTCTACCAGATTCGTGGTATAGTCTGGTTATTGCAATAGGTAGCAATGCAACTGCCTGGCAATTTGATGAAATAGTCTCAGCCTCGCTGATGGAGGAAATTAGGTGGAAAAATATGGAGAGCCAGAATGGTGATTCCTTTTTTGTATGAGGACGGTCCTAGAACAGAAACAAAAATATGTCATCGAGTGGGAGATCTAAATCTAGAGGGAGATCTAAATCTCCAAGAAAATTTATAAAGGTGGTGTGCTAGAAATGCTGAAAGGAAGGGCACTTTAAAAGGGACTGTAAATCTAAAGGTCCTAACAAAGGAAAGGGATCTGATGATGCTCCTTCTGCAAAGGTGAAAACCACCTTAGATGAAGGTGGGGATGTGTAGTTGGCTTCTTCAAGTACACATGTATATCATGAGGCATGGTTGATTGACTCAGGTGCATCCTTTCACTCCACTCCCCATAGACAGTGGTTCTGCTAGTATAAGAAATACGATGGTGGAGATGTCTTCTTGGGGGAGGACAAGAAGGCTAGAATCGTTGGTCATGAAAAAGTAAAATTGAAGTTGCAAGGTGGAAGGGTTAGAATACTTCTGGGTGTTTTGCATATTCCTGCATTGGCCAGAAATCTAATTTATGTAAGCAAGTTGGATGATGCAGGTGTAAAAATAGTGTTTGAGAAGGATACTTGCAAAATGGTTTTGGGACCACTGGTATTGATGTGAGGAGTTTCGATTGGAACTCTATACAAGCTGCAAGGTAGAACTATTGTTTATGGGTGCAACAGTTTTGTGGTTCCTGAAAGTGGGGTAGAAAATCTAGTGGTCTCTGGAGAGAAGACCATGTTGTGGCATCAAAGGCTTGGACATATTAGAGAGAAAGGCCTTCAAATACTTCATGGTAAAGGTATGGTAGAAGGTATGAGTAATAGCTCTTTGGATTTTGATTTCTGTGAAAATTGTGTATATGGGAAGCATAATCGAGTGAGTTTCCCCTCTAATGGTAAGAAAGCGAAACAGATATTAGAGCTTGTGCACAGTGATGTGTTTGGACCTG
>APFE030692966.1:40007-53775 GCA_000404065.3 Pinus taeda | reverse complement strand
TTCATCGGACACTCCCGTTGGTTTAGTACCCAGATCTATCACGATCCACTGATCTTTATCCACCAACAGATCCTCCATATTGAGTTTCCACAACTCAAAACTCTGACCATTAAATTTCTCGATCTCTATCTTTCCACTGCTCACCATCTTCTTTCACCACCGGAATCGATCTCACAGATCTCTCACTGAATAGGGTCTACCACAAGCCTGAGCGAAACCCGTCAACAACAAAGGTGTCCCCTTGAAGCCAAAACAACTTTGATACCAAATGTGGGTTTTAACCCCATACAGAAGTTACTTGCATACGGATTCTAAGACACAAAAAATAAACAATGAGAGAGCATAACACATAAAACACATATACATAGAGATTTTCCCACTGGATCCTAAAACCAGGACTACCATATTGATTTTTCATTATGTTCCTTTCAATGTTAAAATACATATTTATACATGCCGAAGCATCCAATACCATGGACTGAAAACCATCGCGTCCAAAACCATGGACCGAAAACCATAGGTAGGTTTGCCCACCTTAATATATGGTCCAAATTTTTTTTCCCGGGGCGTTGCCACGGACCCCATAGAGGGGGGCTATCCGCCCCCCTCAAACCCCCTGTGACTCCCTGCTATGCAATCGACGCAATGAATGGGGGGCTCCACCCCCCCTCTAACCCCCCAGTTCACTACGTAGATTAGTCGTGGAAAGAATATAACACAACCCAACACTCAGTTGGAGGAAAGCTCAAAGGAGTTGAATTAAAACCATGGAAGAACAACCTAAGGGTGATGAACACATGTGATGAAGCATATGAAGATTTGTTGAGCAACTAAAGACAACAAATTTTAGCCAAGGATTGAGTTAGATGATGAAATTGACAAAAGAAAAGTAGGAAGGAATTCAGCAACAAGTAAAGGTCAGAGTTCACAATAGAAGAAGTAGAAGAAGGTACAAGTTGAGTGAAGACCTGGTAATATTTTTAAGTTTCATTGTGCAGGTGACAATAGAGGAAGGTGAGGATATTTGTAGCAACTTAGAGCAAAGAGTGCTCGAAGGTTTCTAGAGAAGAAAAACACGAAGATGCCAAAATCCCAAGCTCAGGAGAAGGTCTGGTGATGTATCATGTAGTAATGTGGAGACTTGTTACTGCAGAGATATGTTGCAGCTCACGAGTTGAGGTTGTCACAAGAAGACCAGATGCATATGACCAAGAGGTCACATATTTTTGTACCTTGGGAGTTTGACGCAGATGCATAAATGGAGCACAAAGTTTGATGAAGACTAGATTGGAGCTTTCCATTGTGATGGGATGATCACATGTTGATGCGGGGAGAGATTTTAAATGTTTTTTTAGATATTTACATTAGGAAGAGAGTTTTTTTTTTAGAATAGGTTGGAGGAAGTATTCCCTAATGTAAATGTAGTTTCATGTTTCCTTATTTTGTGAGAAGGGGAAACAAATCATCACTTGTGACTCTTGGTTACCCATGTTAGATTTCTTTATAAGACATGAGTGTTTGAGAAGAAGAGTGTGCGACAGATAAGAGGTTCAGAAGAAGAAGAAGAGAGGAGAATCTCCAGCGCTAGGAGAAGAGGTAGAGGATGAGAGGCTTGGGATTCACATGCTCACATTGTAGATATGGCAAGTTTAATGTATTTTGAATGTGATTGATGAGAAAATGTGTTTATTTGCCTATATGTGTGTATTTTCCTCTATCTGTCTATTATTAATGAAGTTGTTTATATACACTAACTAAGAATCTAGGTATGTTGTGAAATGTGGTAGTTGTACGCCTTAGGGACAAGATTGATTCCTTGTTAAGTGTAGTTGGGGCTGAATATATTTTCTTGTGTGTATGAAGTTGCAACTTCATACTGTTATGTAGTTATGGCTGATGTGTTTAGAAGATATGATGATACTTTGAAGGTTGGGGTGTATTTTTCATTGTTGGTATATTGTGCTATCAAATAGATGTTGTAAATGTGTTTATTTGTTGGTATATAGTCTTTGAGACCCTGCAATCTGATTAAACGATTGATGTTAAGAGATGATGACTAATTGTTGTGTGCTTTAGTCGTGCACCTTGGGATTTCATCGTAGTTGTTTCCAAAATTGTGACAGAGTCGACACTATGTGATTATGTGTAAGTTGAGCTTTATTAGTGAAGTGTATGGTGAGGTTGCTCATTTTCCTTGTGGGATTATTGTAGTAAATTCCATAGAAGAATGGGTCTCTGCACCCTAGAATAGTGGTTGTGTGTTTTTTTGGTAATAAATGTGTTGTTGCAATAGAAAACATGAGTACCTTGTTTGGGAACGCTGTCAAACCTTCTTGTGCTTGATTTTTGGTTGACTAGGTTGTGATGGTATTGCTAACGTAATGGAGAGAGGCGTATCAAGTTATTTATAGTGTTTGGGAGTGATTCAAGATTTTGGATAATCAAAATCACAGAGCGTCAAGTCAAATCATCTCCCTAGAATACAAAAAAATAAAATTTTGGGGTGCTACAAGAATATTTCGTAGCACCTATAGGATTTTGAATGCGCTACAAAAATATTTTGCAGTGCCTACAACCAGCTTTTTCCAGGACTGTTAATTTGGGTTTTCAAAGCTTGATTAGCCTACCCATTGCATCTTTTGTTGGATGGAATCCAATGTGAGTTGAATGAGGTGTAGGAAAGGGTTGAAAGGTGAAAGAAGATTCTCTCTCATGAAACAAATGAAGCCAAATTCACATTCACTATTTTTACTACACATGTTAAATAAATGGTTCAAAATCTAGAATGAGTTTAAAGATAGAGATGTGAGCTATGAGTTGGAGTATCCTAGGTTATGGGTAGCTGGGCAAACCTGGTTTTTCCTCATCACACTCTGCAACATTCTGGCCTCCCTTAGTTCTCCAATGTATATTCATTTGTTAGTCACAGGTTAAGGAGGCAATTTATCAACACTTGGGTCCAACTACTTCTATGGAAACACACCATGCCCTGTCAAATAACAACGATGCATAGAAAATGGCATATTGGTAAGAAATGGGGTTCTTAAGGGAACAAGAGAGAGTTGAGAGATAAATTGCCAAATTTAGGGAGCTCCCCCCCTTATCCAAATTGGATCCATAAAGAAAGATTAATAGAGCCATGGCTGTACCAGGCCGGGATAGGCTTCAAAAGATTTAAAACAACGATCAAAAACACCTCTAAACTAGTGGCAATGGGAGCTAGCGTAGAACGACTAGGACCTTGGCCAAAGCGCGTTGACCAAGGCCCATGGAGACTATGCGGGAGGCAAAATTAGCCCCAGGGAGACCCGGATCGGGAAACAGAGGCAGTTTTTGATCGTGCATCGTTAGGCGAAAAACCTAAAAATGGAGAAGCCCCGAGCGCTTGGTCGCGTGGGAGCCGGGAAAACCGTGGACAAAAGGCTAAAGGACAAGGCGAGACCCGGGCTCCAAAAACTCGCGGTATTGATCGGGGGCACCCTCAAACGGTAAGCAGATTTGGCGAAAATGGAGCGATCCCACTCAGTGGTCAACGTGTGGCAAGCGGAGGAGAGAGAAAATCGCCGTTTATTACGCACTAATGGTCAAGAAAGTCAACCACGCGAAACATGCATATGACGTCAGATCTGGAGGCCCTGGATCTAATAGATGAGATCGTGCCTGATGGGAAAGAAGAATCGACGGGGGATTAAGCCGCAGTTTGTAAATATTTGACGTCTGATTTGACTGCCAAGGTGGCAGAAGACTCATTCCATGATGAAAAGCCGAACCGATGAAGTGAATTGGTGTAGATGTAGGAGGACATGTGGCCACTCCCTGTGAGCCTGATGATGACGCCGAATAGGGAACTCCAAGTGAAGCTGTAGCAGGCGATCCGACGGGAAGTGGAAGAGGAATCAAACAACCATGCGTACAAATGGCCTTAAAGCCATGCATAGAAAAAGCAGAAAAACACCAGAACCCCGAGAGGAGGACGGGATACAGAAAGTAAGAATCAAAAGAAGAAAGACGGTGAAGCAACAACAGAACAGAAGACAGAGGGTCGAGTTGACCGAAGGCAACATTGAGCACCAGAGAGTTTGAGGGATTCAAGCCATCCCAGAGAGGATCTGTCCAGACTGAGCACCACATTGGGCTCTCTCCATTATAGAACAGAAGGTCACAACACTGGTACGGAAAAGAGTTTGTGTACTCTAGTGGCTTGGGGCATTCAAGGACCACCCTGCCAAGCAAATTCTGTTTTAGGAGACTCACATTGAGCTCCTTCATTGTAATTCTCTGCTTTAAGACAAAATAAAAGAAGGCCACCACTTACAGCTGGACCGGAGACATAACCCTGGAGAATAGGGTGAACTCATTAAATTCTTGTGTTCTTATATTGCTTACTATGTTTTTCTGTGGTTTTCCATTTCAAGTGTCTGCGTATTTGCAATTTGATCGATCTGTTGCTTAAATAACATAGACACACCTACCAACACATGAGTCTGTAATACCTTCATTTAATAAATATTTAACTGAGGTCACCCATAGGGTGATTATTAGATCAAGTGGTATCAGAGATCTAGGTTGTAAGGTTAGACTAGCTTGTGTTGGTTTAGCTGTTGAATGCTCACTAGATCAAAGCTCAAATTAGGAGAAGGAGAGTTGGTTGAAACTAATCCTGAAATTGGGAGAGTCTATCCTCGGAAGACAATGTCAGAAGAAGGTTCTATGGGGCCAGACCCTCAATTCATAGAGAGTTTTCTAGCTATAAAGTCCTTGGTAGAAGAAATGTATAGAGACTTTAGAAAGCATAAGGATGAAGATTCATCAGGTTCTAAACAAGATAAAGAAGAAGATAGCCTCATTCCCATGACCACTCAAAAGGAAAAGGGAAAGAGGAAAGCTTTCTACACCTCCTAATAGCCCTGTGCATAATAAGAAAGCATCTCTGATTAAGCTAGATGTTAAATTTGACTTGCCCATATATGATGGAGAGCTAAATGTTGAAAAGTTGGACAATTGGATTAGACAAATTGATGTGTATTGCAGAGTGCAAAACATCAACTCAGACAAGAGCAAAATTCAGCTGGCAAGCCTACGCCTAGGACGCACTGCCTTGGTTTGGTGGGAAGGTAGAACCCAAGCTGACATGAAAAGACATGGGAAGACTATCTCTGTCTGGAGTGACTTTTTTTTTGCAATCAAGAAGCAGTTCTATTCATTGGCCTACATGCAACAAGCCATTATGAGTTGGCAAACTCTTCGGTAGTTGAAAGGGAAAAGTGTGCAAGGGTACACTCAAGAATTTAGAAAGAGGGCATTGATTCTAGATATCTCATTAGACTCACTAGAGACTTTTTTGAAGTACATTGGTGGTCTACACAACTACATGAGGCATACCATCCTCATGTTTAACCCACTAGTATAGATGAGGTATCTGCACAAGCTACTCATCTAGAAGCTAGAGGAAAGAATGGAAATCCAGAAGTTGGGGGACCATCCCAACCCACTGCAAGCAAGAGCAAGGAGAAAAGAAAGCAGAAGTGGAAAGCAAGGAAGCCTAACACTACACAGAAAGGCAAAGCTTCATGCACCCACTGTAAAAAGGATGGGCATGATGATGAGCACTGTTGGATTCTGCATCCAGAGCTGAGACCTAAGAAGTCTGAGGGAAAGAAAAAGAAGAAGACTACTGCAGCTATTCAGAAAGATTTGGGGTCAGACTCGGGAGATGAAACAATCATTGCAGCGATAGGTATAAAAGGTAAGAATTTTGAAGCATCTACTAGTAATTCTACTCAAACTATTATTGATGAACATGAGAGAAAATGACATGAGCTTTTCCATATTCGAGTTATTTCCAAACATCAAAAGATTGATACTTTGTTTGATAGTGGCTCACAAGTAAATTTGATTTCTGAAGAAATTGTAAAGAAATCGGGATTAGCAACTACACCTCACAAGAAAACATACCCATTAGGATGGTTGAATGATAAAGCAGTGACTAGATAGTGAAAACTCAAGTTTTATTTTGGGTCAACATTTATAGATGAGGTTGAGTTAGACATAATTCCTTTGGATAGATGTGGAATTGTTTTAGGAAGTCCTTACTTGTATGATAGAAAAGCTATTTTCTATAGAGCTGAGAACAAGTATCTACTTGTTAAAGATGGAATCAAATACTTTGTAAGAGCTCACAAGCTCAAGAATAATTATACTCTCATAAACTTAGGGTAGATGAAAAGGATGATAAATTCATGCAAACAATTCTTACTAATGGTTGTAAAGGAAAAGAAACTTGATCAAACCAATGTATTTTAGGGCTGTAATGCCAAGAAGCAAGCTGATATAGAAAAGGTTGTTTCAGAATATGATGTCATGTTTCAGGAACCTAAGGTCTGCCACCCAAAAAGGAAATAGTACATGATATTATTTTTTAGCAAGATGCCCCATTGCCTAACATTGGAATGTACAGGTTGTCTTCTTTAGAGAATGCTGAAATCAAGAAGCAGGTGCAAGAGTTGCTCGAGAAGGGGTTCACCAAGCCTAGCACATCACGATGTGGGTCACCAATCATTTTGGTGAGAAAGAAAGATGGCTCATGGAGAATGTGCATTGACTATCGAGCACAGAATAGGATAACAATAAAAAATCGTTATCCCCTTCCTCGCATAGATGATATTTTAGATCAATTGAAAGAAGCTGTTTATTTCACCAAGATGGATTTTCACAGTGGATACAATTAGGTCAGAGTTGCAAAGAAAGATGCATGGAAGACTGCTTTCAAAACAAAGCAGGGATTGTATGAGTGGCTGGTTATGCCTTTTGGCTTGACCAATGCTCCTGCTACTTTCATGATATTAATAAATGATGTACTCAAGCCTTTTCTTGATGATTTTGTTATTGTGTATCTGGATGAAATTTTGATTTTTAGTAAAATGTGGGAGGAACACTTAAAGCATGTTAACTAGACATTAGATGTTTTGAAAAGAGAAAAAATTTATGTTAAACTCTCGAAATGTGAATTTGGCAAAGCATCTCTAAATTATTTGGGTCATATAGTAGGGGGTGGTGAATTGAAAATAGATCCCTCTAAAGTGGCAGTCATTGTAAATTGGCCTAAACCCAAGTCTGCTACAGAAGTGAGAAGCTTCTTAGGAGCAGCTCAATATTGGAGGAAGTTCATCTCTAACTATTCCTCAATTGTAGCTCCCTTACATGCTTTGATAGGATTGAATAAGGTCTTTCAGTGGGGAGGCAAACATCAGAAAGCCTTCGACACCTTGAAAGAAAAGATTAGTACAACACCTGTACTAGCACTGCCTGATCTACAAAGACCATTTGAGATCCAAATAGATGCCAGTGAATATTCCATGGGAGCAGTGTTGACACAACACGGTAAACCCATATGTTATCATTCTGAGACTTTTAATCCTGCAGTAGTTAACTATCCTACATATGATAAATAATTGCATGCATTATTTCAGAGTGTGAAAAAGTGGAAACATTACTTAATGGGCAAAGAGACAGTAATACATACTGATCATCAACCACTTCAATATCTACACTCCCAAACTAAGTTGCAGCAATCAAGACATTATAGATGGATGGATTTTCTACAACAGTTTCATTTAGTCATTAGATATAAAAAGGGCATACATAACAAAGTTGTAGACATGTTATTTAGACCCATTATAAATGCATCTACTATACTTAAGCATAATTCTGTACTACATGAAAGCTACATTGAACAATATGCTCAAGATATAGACTTTAAATATGTATATGCAACTTTGAGTCGAGGAAAAAAGGTAGAAGAATTGGATTATCATGTAAAGGACCAACTCTTATATCATTGTGGGAAACTTTGCTTTCCACAAACTGAGAGAGTAAAGATGATCAGAGAGGCACACACTTCTCTGGTATCAGGTCACTTTGGGGTAAGTAAAATAGTTGTACAACTGCAAAGATTTTGCTATTGGTCGAAAATGAATGAGATAGTTTCTAGATATGTAAGAGGGTGTACTATGTGTGCTAAAAGCAAGCCCAACAATAGAAAACTAGGCTTGTCCACTCCATTACCAGTTCCTTCTCACCCTTGGGAAAGTGTTTCCATGTATTTTGTTAGAGGACTGCCTAAGTCTAGAAAAGGTCATGAATATCTGTATGTGGTTGTGGATAGGTTCAACAAAATGTGTATTTTGATACCTTGTAATAAACAGATTACAGCTGAATAAATTGCAAAACTATTCTTTGAACATGTATGGGTTCATTTTGGATTACCCAATTCTATTGTATCTGATTGAGACACCTGATTTGTGGGGAATTTTTGGTCAAGTCTATGGGAGCTGATGGACACCCAACTGAAGAAAAACACAACTTTTCATCCACAAACCGATGGCCAGATAGAAGTAGTTAACATGATAGTGATCCAATTACTCAGGGGATATTGCAGCAAACATCCTAAGCTTTGGGATGAACACTTATGTTATGTGCAGCATGCTTACAACATAGCAAAACACTCTTCTACATAGAGATATCCTTTTGAGACTTGTTTTGGTTTCATACCAAGGTCTCCTTTGGATTTTGTCTTTGGTAAAGATACCACAGTTGATGGACACAGTGATGTGGACAAGGCAACTAGGTTCATTGAACAGAACCAGGAGATCCACTAGGCAGTACAAGAACAGCTGGAAAAGAGCCAAGCCAAATACAAGGTAAGGCATGACAAGCATCGGATGGAGCATAGTTTTCAAGCTGGAGACCAGGTATGGCTATATATTAGCAAGGATAGGATGCAAGGTGAAGGAAAAAAGCTAAAGCCTACCAGGTATGGACCTTTAAGGATACTTGAGAAGATTGGTGAAAATGCTTTTCGCCTTGATCTACCAACTTATATGCACATCTACTCAGTCGTAAATCCAGATTGCTTGAGATTGTTTGAACCCTCAATGTTTGAGGATCCTGAAGAGCAAAGTCAATTGCCTTCTATTGATTACCTGCTACCTGAATATCTAAATGAATTGTAGGAAGACACAGTCTTGGACAGGAAGGTGAGGACGATGTGCAGAGGAGATGTTGAGTACCTCAGAATTGGAATCAAAGGTTCAAATCCGAGCAGTGCAAAGTGGATTGAGATTGGGCAAGTGAGATAGCAGTACCCTCACTTAGTCGATGCTTGAAAGAAAACCAACTTTTGGTGGTCGAAATGCTTTTCAGTGGGAAGGCCATGATTTGAATTGGATCCATAAAGAAAGATTAACAGAGCCATGGATGTACTAGGTCATGACAGGCTTAAAAAGATTTAAAACAACGATTAAGAACACCTCTAAACTAGTGGAAATGGTAGCCAGTGCAGAATGACGAAGACCTTGGCCAAAGCGCGCTGACCGAGGCCCATGGAGACTGCGCGAGAGGCAAAATTAGCCCGTGCGAGACTCGGATCAGGAAACAGGGGCAGTTCACATCGCTGGGCGAAAAACCTCAAAATGGAGAAGCCCCGAGTGCTCGGTCTTGTGGGAGCTAGGAGAACTATGGACAAAAGGCTAAAGGACAAGGCAGGACCCGCACTCTAAAAACCGATGGTATTGATTGGGGGCACCCTCAAACGGTAAGTGGAATTGGCGAAAATGGAGCAATCTCACTCAACGGTCAACGCGTGGCAAGCGAAGGAGAGAGAAAATCGTCGTTGATCGTGCACTAACGGTCAAGCAAGTAAACCACGCAAAACGTGCGTATGATGTCGGATCTAGAGGCCCCAGATCTAATGGTTGAGACCGTGTCCGATGGGAAAGCGGAATTGACGGGGGATTAAGTCGCAGTTTGTAAAGATTTGACATCCGATTTGATTGCCAAGGTGGTAGAAGACTCATTCCACGACGTAACGGAAAAACCAAACCGATGAAGCGAATTAGCGCAGTTGTAGGAGGACATGTGGCCACTCCCTGTGAGCCTGATGATGACGCTGAACAGGGAACTCCAAGCGAAGTTGTAGCAGGCGATCCGACATGAAGTGGAAGAGGAATCGAACAACCATGGGTACGAATGGCCTTAAAGCCATGCATAGAAAAAGTAGAAAGACATCAGAACCCTGAGAGGAGGACGAGACACAGAGAGGAAGAACTGAGAGAAGAAAGACAGTGAAGCAACAGCAGAACGGAAGACAGAGGGCTGAGTTGACCAAAGGCAGCATCGAGCACCAGAGAGCTTGCGAGATTCAAGCCATCCTAGAGAGGATTTGTCCCGACTGAGCACTACATTGGGCTCTCTCCATTATAGACCAGAAGGTCACAAAGTTGGTAAGGAAAATAGTCTGTGTACTCTAGTGGCTTGGGGCATTCAAGAACCACGCTGCCAACCAAATTCCGTTTCAGGCGACTCACATTGAGCTCCTTCGTTGTAATTCTCTGCTTTAAGACACAATAAAAGAAGGCAACCACTGAGAGCTGGACTGGAGACATAGCACCGGAGAATAGGGTGAACTCATTAAATTCTTGTGTTCTTATATTGCTTACTGTGTTTCTCTGCGGTTTTCCATTTCAAGTGTCTGTGTATTTGCAATCTGTTAGATCCGTTGCTTAAATAACATAGACACACCTACCAACACATGAGTTTGTAATACCTTCATTTAATAAATCTTTAACTGAGGTCACCCATAGGGTGATTATCAGATCACCCCCCAGTCAACATAAGAGGAAATCGCCCACACAAAGAGGGAATTAGCGAAGGTGAAGCACATTCTCACAACACATAAATTTTAGAATTGAGGCTTCTGTGATCCATCATAGTTGTTAAGAAGAGCTTCGGCGTAAATCACATGAAAGAGTTTTTGTCAAAAACTCTTTCATGTGATTTACGCCAAAGCTCTTCTTAACAACATAAATTTTAACGGAGGTGGAAAATTAGGTTATGTATGTTGGGAATACTTGGGGCCATTACAATCGATATATGTACATGGTTGATATCTATTTCCATTTAAATTTTCTCTTGGGAAGGGTACTTGTGGACAAAAATGGAATCAAGGAGGACATCCTCTTGACCCTAAATTAGATGTGGAGGCACATGATAGCAATGGATTGAATTCTTGAACATCTCGATGGGCACATGGGCATTCCTCCTGATCCTCATCACTCTATAATGAGAAACGAGCCCATTCCATTGAAGCCACCAACTTATATATATATATATATAATTTTTTTTAGTTACTTTTGTTTTAATACTTTCATGGTCCAGTTCTATAATTATATGTTTCAAAATGGCCTTGGAGGCCTAGTAGCTAGTCCTAGCATTTTGACTTTTAGAACCATGAGTAGCACATTATCTGTTACAATTTTGAAGCAACTAAAGTTCTATATCTAGTCCAGTTTCCCTAGTGGAAGACTAGAACAAGATTAAGAAGTCATGAGTGTAAATATTAGATTCAATGGAATGAAAAATATTAACTTCATAGAAAAACAAAATTTAATATGTAGAAATATTGTAATATTATCACATAAAAAATAATAAAACAATTAAATAAATAATAAAATACGTATATATGTATGTGACAACATCTAACGAAAATATCATAAATCTGACTTAAATATAGATCTATGAACTATGTGTAAATTTCTTGATACAAAATTAAATAATAAAAAATTACACATTAAGAAATTTGATCTCTCAATTCTTAAATCTAGATTAAGATGGATTTAAAATGGTAATAAATAATATACATAGATATATTGCCCTAAAATTGCTTCTGCTTGGCTAAGAGCTCGTCTTCCTCGGACGTAAGGAAACAGGTTAATGGCCCAAGACCCAGAGGCATCTGGCAGGAGTGAAACCTTGCACCCTTACGGACCACCAATGAGTTATTACAGGTATAGTGATGAGTCAAACCGACATTCGCGGATAACAACCAGAGATGGCTGTCCTCACTGTTGATTTGACACCTGAGTTTGATAAATTTTTTCAACTTTCCGAAAAAAAAAAATCAACATATTCATTGCATTCCGAGCACCTGTAAATACCACACCGTATCGAACACGTTTAGTTTATCCCCAGCTGTTCGGTTGTTGGCAACGGGGGCCTTACAGTTGTTTCGTGATACCTCTTATGAAGTTTTGGCCCACATCTATACCCATACCATCTTTGACCACAGGTCACCGACTCCACTCTAACCTTATCATTATTTCATGTTAAATTTGTCGGTTTCTCCAATCTTATTTTGTTCCATTCATAGTGGGGGACAGTTTTTGGTGCGTTTTATTTGTGGGTCGTAATGATAATTTGAAGGAAGAGATTTGGCTGTATTATCAAAGATTTAGCATATATAGTTGGCAAAGTAATATGCTTAAGATATTCGCTAATGTTATCCAATGTGTGCCACTGTTCCTCTCGTGAAGCACATTGGTTTGAATTGGTTGATAGATGCTTGTGGCCGCTCCATTTATGAGTTCTGTGATTTAGTATATAGAGTTGGCAAAGTGATATCCTTAAAATATTCGCTGATGTTATCCACTGTGTGCCACTGTTCCACTCGTGAAGCACATTGGTTGATGGATGGTGGTGGAAGGTCCATTTATGACTTGTGTGATACCATACGAAATATGTCAAAAGATGGGCTACATTCAGAAATGGATGTTATCGCATCACTTCAGTTCCAAAAGAAAAAGTGTACCTTCACTCACACATTTATTCTATGCCTAATGTGAGGAATTGTTTTACTTAGAAGATGAAAATAAAGCATGAAGGTGTCACGAATATAAGCTAATGGACAAAAGCTAGAACACGGTTATAGTTATGTGGTACATTTTAAATATATATTCACATGTAATTTTCTTTTAAAATTTGATATATATTCACATAAACAACTTTATCTTATTTTATTTTAATCTTAAAAACAATATTAAATACACTACGAATGTAGCTTTCAAAAATGAATTGGCATATTCCATCGCAACAAAAAAAAGGTGAAGTGAAAACAAATTTTTTCGACCTCTCCCTATAAGATATCGAGACCATGAATTTTCAATGGAAAATATATTATACCACTCGTATCTTATTTGCAATTCTCGGTACTATTGAAATGGTGGATTTCCAACTGAAAATACATGGTGTATCTTATAAATATAAAAATGAGTATTTTATAAATAAACTAATAATTATATTAATATAAAAATGAAGTAATAATTATATGGGATATTGTATAAATATATAAAGTTTTAAAAACCCAATTCTAATTGATCGTAATTATTAGTATTTTTAATTGTATTTCTTTTAATATTTTTATTTTTTTAAATTAGTATTTAAAGTAATAAATGTAAAGAAAACTTTGCAATAACATAATTTGGATGATGGACTTGGAGTATGTTCTAAAAACTGTTTTTACTTGGCTAAAACTCATTTTTCTAGGACATAAAGGAATATGTTAACGACCCAAGACTTAGAAGCATCTTGCAGGAGTGAAAGCCTGCCTCATTATAGACTACTAATGGGTTATTCCAAGTAGCTTTTTTTTTTTTGAATAAAGGTGATGAGTCAATCTGCATTGCCTATAACAGTTAGAAACAACTATCTCCAGTGTTAGTTTGACAACTAAATTATGTTAAATTTTCTTACCTGAGAAAAAAACATAATTTAGATGAAAAAATAATTTATCTATATAACTCAATCTATAAAATATTAAGTAAATATAAAAAATAAGTACTATAATCGGCCCATTAAAAAACCTAATTTTTAAATAACTAAATAAATAGATATCATGATACCAATTTCTAGGCAACTGGGAAAATCATATTTTAAA
>APFE030692966.1:17689-29689 GCA_000404065.3 Pinus taeda | reverse complement strand
TGTTGTGCATGAGTAGATGTTCCTTGCAGTTTGAGAAGCCTTTCTTCTTCTATTCCCCTCATGACAAGTGAGTGGTCAAATGCTTTTCTTACCTCAAGATTGCCATCAAAAATACGAATGGAGTGACCTTGCTGGCAGATGTGGACCAAGGATAGCAAGTTTCTCTTGAGCTGTGGGAGATATAGAACATGATCCAAAAGAAAGTCTGGAAGACCAGACATTTTAAGCCTGATTGTGCCAAGCCTTGATGGCTTGATTTTTGATTGATCTGCAAAGTATACTACTCCATCAACATTGTCAGTGAAATCTTCAAAAAAAAAATTCTATGAGTCATCTGGCAGGTTGCTCCTGAATCAAGCAACCAATCTTTTTTCCATGAAGCAAGTGAAGCATTAAACAAATCTTCATTTACTCCAATGTTACATTGTGCCTCAACATAGCGAGCGGATTCAGGTGCTTTACCTTTGTCTGTATCATCAGTTTTACCTTTCTGTTGGTTTCTTTTCTGCTCAATTTTGTCCCATGGTAGCTTGCATGTAATGGCATCATGTGATTCATTTCTTTTGTAGCGAATATAGTGTAAATCTACCTTTTCTCCTTGAGAATGTCTACCCCCCCACCTCTGAAATATGTTCCTCTTCCTCTTCGTCCACCTCTTCCTCTTGTAGAATCTTGAGCGGGATGCTTTTCTTTATGAGCAAGGCACACAATCTCTTCAGAAGATTCAGGGGCTGTCTTCTTTCCGAAAGCTTTCTCTCTTTTAGCAAACTTTTTCACAAGAGAGTCAAAGGTTATATCTTTGAGATTTCCATTTTCTTGCAATGACTCAAGATAATTGGAGTAAGTAGGATAGAGTGCCTTGAGAAAAAATAAGAAGAATATCCAATTCAACTTAATGGATTTTATATCATGCATTATAGACTTTACTTCAGATGCAAGAACAAGAGGATCATTATTTTGCAGTTCAAGAGTGAAGAGTTTAATCATGAGTTGAACGACTTCAAGTGTAGAATGTGAGTCATAGAGTTCTTTCAACTTTTGTAAAGCTTCAAAGGCAGTTGAATATGACAAAATATGGTGATTCACCTCTTCATTTACAATTGCTGCGATTAATGCATAAGCTTTGCTGTTCTTGTTTTCCCAAATGACGAGCTCTTTGTTTGAGGTAGGCTGTACTAGGTTGTTGGTACCATTCCATGACCTCCTTTTTCCTCTTAAAACATATCATTTGCCTACCTCTTTTCATCATATATCTCTCAGATCCCTTGAAAATTGATTAGTTAATAGTCCTATAGTTATTAAAATGCATTGAAATTGATTTAGGAGTTTTATGTTAACGAATTAGGAATTTTTGGCAAAATGGCTACAGGAAGTTCCAACATCCTCTAATTGGTTTATTGTTTGACATGTGGCATGACAGCTAGGCTAGAGCGAAGGGTAGGGATGAAAAGCAGAATGTCCAAGAATGGACGAATACCTATCCCACAGCAGAATCGACCCTCCTACATTTGCGGTCAACGAAGGTCAAACTATAGCATGTTGGCGACAAAGGCAGCAACAACAAGCATTCTAAATTGATTTAGTTTTGTTCCTTTTTGAAATCAGTTTAGGATAGAAACATTTTCAAAAATCACGACATGGAAAAAGCGGCAACAGCCACATCATGAATGTACATTCGTTTTCGAAATGTAAGGGTTGTAAAACCATATGTAAAGACAGTTCTGGATAGTCAGTCAGTTTTATCATCGTTGTTTCGTTTTGAAAACAGAGTTTTGAATTTAATATCAAATACTTTAATTACAACCACGATCTTGTTGCGTTGATTTGATAATCGGTTCATAGTCCAGTATACCTCTGGAATGCGGATGGGCCCTGCGTTAACTTGGTATATTGTTACTTTCTTTTCATTTGCAACTTAGGGTATTAATTGATATGCACAGTGATTAGAATTGGTTTATGTTTATGATATGCGTATGGTTTATGTTTATGATCGTGCTTGAATAAATCATCACTGAGATCGTGAATCCTATCCCGTAAGGGATTCGATCCCTTGTTGTCTTTTAAAGCAATGTCATGAACTCTTATGCTTACGATTTCTATATATTTTTATCTTGCATGAATGTTAATGAATGCTGAGTATTTGCTGAACAGGGGTTTTATGCATGGTGTCTCTGTAAGGGGATTAAAATCTTGGTTTGCAGTTATACACAGCGGTTTAATTTGATAAATGAGTTGAATGACAGTGTTGTAATTAGGTAGATTAACTGAGTGACCTGAGTGTTTGGGTGATAGGTAACATACCTCAATCTTCCGTAAAGAAGTCCTGTGACCTACCATCATAACCACTTAGCTAATAATCCTTTATGTCTATATACTTTAGACGCATGCCTCTAAGTCTACGCATCCTGGTCGATAATAAATATAGCCTAGTCTAGCACCCTAGACAGGACACTACATTTTGGCGCCGTTGCCGGGGAGGCGTACTTAAAGGATTAAAAAAAAAACAAGAAAATTTTTTTCAATAAACAAAAATAAACAAAAACACAGTTAGAAATCATGTTCATTTATGCCTAGATTTAGAGACAGTCAGGGTAGATTCATAAAAACCCCCCACCATTCAAAAACTGACCCATCATCATCAGGAATAGACTCTTTAAGGAATTCAACACCAGCTGAGGAGGTCATCATACAAGCATTAGAGGATAAAAAAAAGTCAGGACAGAGACTTACTCTCATCGAAAGGCAAACTTTATTAACACATAAATCATAGAAGAAGTACTTTCCTAGGTCTTCCACACAAGGATAAAGTAGCACAGTGACCGAACAATCTTTCTTTAATCTCCTCTTTAAAACAAGCGACTCTGACACAGAGAAACCTATTATAATGGCTGAGGAAGGAGATGGATCAGTACCACATCAAGGACATAGAGACGAAGAAGAGTCAACTTTTCCTTTTCCTATACATGAACCACAAGAAGATGATGAGATCAAAATGAAGAACATACCTCCATCCGTGCTACCAAACGTTTATGGTATGGCTTCAGAAGATCCAGCCTCTGGCACACTCTAACCCTGAATTCTTACTTGAAAACCAATTCGTTGGCGGGTAAAAATTCTCTTTCTTTTGTTCACTGTTTGATTTCTCAACTGAATAATTACTTGAGGACAAGTCAAAACTTTTGTGGGGGAGAGAAGCATCAGCATTTTGTTCTTTTATCTCTCCATTGTAAATTCTTAAAGATTTCTCATCTCCTCACTGTAAATTTCCAAAGCAGTTTGTTCCAACATTCCAGATTTCAATAAATAAGTTGTTTTGTCATTGTTTTATCTTAGAGGGACCTGATTATAAACATTATGCAGGGGGACCTATTCTGTCCAGAAGACCATGTTATCAACACCAGCAGTAATGGGAACTGTTTAGAGACATAAAAGGGACCTGTTAAGAGACTGTTATTTCAGGGTTACTTCAACAAAGCTTCAGGAAGTTTCTACAAGGATTCACAGGTTGCTGGGCACCAAGACTCCATCAAATACCCAAGCTCAAAGAACCTGTACACATATAAGGAGCTGCATGAACATCTTCAAAGTTTCAGAGGGACCTGTTGCATTCAAATCTATCTCAGAGGACCTGTTATGAACATCAAAGAATAGTCAAAAGAGACTAGTCCTACTCAGCATGCCAATGCAACCATAGCCAACAAAAGTGTAATATGTTCCTTGTTCTTAACATTTAATATCTTAGATTAATTTTTAATGTTAAATTTAATGACTGTGACTGTTATGATCGATTTCAAGGGCACTACATTTTCCATTATCCCTTATCTCACTGATTCCTATCCTATTTCATACCTCTGAATCCATTACCCTTTTCATATCAACCTTGTTATGCCAAACACATCCTATAGCCATACCAACATCCTCCATTTGGCCGAGTACCAATAGAAACAGGACACGTGGTGGATTGTTTTTAAAAAAAATAAAGGGAAAGAAACAGGTGTTAAAGCAGGCCTATTCATTGTATTTCATACGGCCGAATCATGATTCCACCACCCGACGCAGCTAAATGATTAAGAGGACTCCCTGAAATCATACCCTAGTATTGCATATACGCTTCCAACTCTCCTATGATGGCATTTATACAAGAAGTACCACCATTCCCCTGTTTCCAAAGATGAATATGCTATGAAGTAAAGGTAGTTGGTCATTTCATCATCATTTTCAGATTGTTCACGCTGGCATTTAACTCCTGTGACTTCCACGGTAGGGATTGAAAGCAGTGAGCGCTACTCCCACCAAAGTCACAAGACAGTCGACCGAGCATCACATTGGATATTAAGGGAGCAACGCCACCAGGTAACAAATTGAAATTTCTTTGTTAAAATTGAAAACCATCAACAGGGAAGAGTTAGAGCATGACCCTCTGCCAAAATGACCAATAGGGTCGAGCCGAGCGTGTTCGACAGTTCTCAATACCATGAAGATTGCATTTCAATTCTCAGAGAGATACAATGGTTTTCCTTTTTAGAGAAATTTCATGGAAGTAATGAAGAGGTTACCAAACAATTCGCTTTCACATTCAATGGAGAGAAAACCCTGATAGGTAACTTCTCATTCAGGGTTTCAGAAGACACCATCGTCCAGTCAATAGGGATCAGCCCAGAAGGGGAGAAGTATTATAAGACAAATCAATTTAAAGAGAATTCGTGGACTCAATTTATGTCTAGATCCCGAGTCTCATCAGTTAAATGGAAGAAAGGCGTCCCAAGGAGTTGGTTGGTGCATCCCTAGGATGAGATGGTCTACATTCTCCAAAAATGCGTAACCTGCGAAGGCCGTTACAGTATTGTTTATCTATACCATATCAAGTTACTGCTACACTTAAAAAGGCAGTGTGTTATCAGTCTACCATATTTTATATTACAAAGCCTAACTAAGATGTCGAAGACCATCCAAAAGCAGAAGGGAAATGAAAACAAGAGCCTATATCACTTTGGCTTAATTAAAATTCTTATTGAGCATGAATTGCAGAGAAGAGGGAAAATGTGGAAGGAGTTCTTAGCTGCTAACCAAATTAAAGATGAAGAAGACAAAGAAGAATCACAGGAAAACTCAAGATTCATGAAGGATATCGATGAAGAGATCTCAGCATCCAAAGCAAACAAGGTACCTCCACCTGTGAGCAGCATAAGGACTAGGAAAATGAGAAAAGAAGATGCTAAGAAGGCAGAGCAAGATAAAATTTTCACCACCTATTCAAGAAGAAGAAGGAGAGCACCAAAAGCCCAGTTACAAGAAGACCAGCTTGAATCCAATGCACCTATACCAATGGATATTCAGAGCAGTGACCAATCGCCACCAGGACCAGGAGCTGATATAGAGGTTGAAAGCCACTCACTACCAGGACTAGGAGTTGATATAGAGGTTGAAAGCAATAACAAGCAAGAAAAAGGTTCACCACCTCCCATTAAGAAACAGAAGAAACTAGAGAAACAAATCGAGAAATTAAAGGAAGAACTCATGGAGGCTAATATGCTGGAAAAAGTTATCAAGAAAGAAAATGAAATGCTCCGAGCGCAGAGTAAAGAGACTCAAAAGAAGAATGAAAAGTTAAGGGAGCGAATCAACGAACTAGAAGCTGAGCAAACGAATATTTGTAAGTGGGCCACTAAGTGGTATAATTAGAAGAAGACCCTCAAAGAAAAATACAAAAGATTAAAGTAGGAGCTCCATGGACAGAAAGATGCCCAGGTGAAAAAGAATGTGGACACATTGCTAAAGGCAGCAGAGGTACACGCAGGGACATAGTTTAAGGGAAGCACTTCGGGGTTAGCATGAGGACATGCTAATTCATTAAGTCGGGGAAAGATGTTGGTACCATTCCATGACCTCCTTTTTCCTCCTAAAACATATCATTTGCCTACCTCTTTTCATCATATATCTCTCAGATCCCTTGAAAATTGATTAGTTAATAGTCCTATAGTTATTAAAATGCATTGAAATTGATTTAGGAGTTTTATGTTAACGAATTAGGAATTTTTGGCAAAATGGCTACAGGAAGTTCCAACATCCTGTAATTGGTTTATTGTTTGACATGTGGCATGACAACTAGGCTAGAGAGAAGGGTAGGGATGAAAAGCAGAATGTCCAAGCATGGACGAATACCTATCCCACAGCAGAATCGACCCTCCTACATGCGCGGTCAACGAATGCCAAACTATAGCATGTTGGCGACAAAGGTAGCAACAACAAGCATTCTAAATTGATTTAGTTTTGTTCCTTTTTGAAATCAGTTTAGGATAGAAACATTTTCAAAAATCACGACATGGAAAAAGCGGCAACAGCCACATCATGAATGTACATTCGTTTTCGAAATGTAAGGGTTGTAAAACCATATGTAAAGAAAGTTCTGGATAGTTAGTCAGTTTTATCATCGTTGTTTCGTTTTCAAAACAGAGTTTTGAATTTAATATCAAAGACTTAAATTACAGTCACGATCTTGTTGTGTTGATTTGATAACCGGTTCATAGTCTAGTATACCTCTGGAACGCGGACGGGCCCTGCGTTAACTTGGTATACTGTTACTTTCTTTTCATTTGCAACTTAGGGTATTAAATGATATGCGTAGTGATTAGAATTGGTTTATGTTTATGATATGCGTATGGTTTATGTTTATGATCATGCTTGAATAGATCATCACTGAGATCGTGAATCGTATCCCGTAAGGGATTCGATCTCTTGTTGTCTTTTAAAGCAATGTCATGAACTCTTATGCTTACGATTTCTATATATTTTTATCTTGCATGAATGTTAATGAATGCTGAGTATTTGCTGAACAAGGGTTTTATGCATGGTGTCTCTGTAAGGGGATTAAAATCTTGGTTTGCAGTTATACACAACGTTTTAATTTGATAAATGAGTTGAATGACAGTGTTGTAATTAGGTAGATTAACTGAGTGACCTGAGTGTTTGGGTGATAGGTAACATACCTCAATCTTCCGTAAAGAAGTCCTGTGACCTACCATCATAACCACTTAGCTAATAATCCTTTATGTCTATATACTTTAGACGCATGCCTCTAAGTCTACGCACCCTGGTCAATAATAAATATAGCCTAGTCTAGCACCCTAGACAGGACACTACATGGGTCATTATCTCCTTCTCCGACACACACTCCTTTCCACAACTCATTGAAGATGAGGGTGTGTTTTTTCATCCGGGACCAATAAGGATAGTTATCCTTGCCAGTGAGAACTATTCCTACCATGGAGATGATTGAATGCATTCTGTAAAAAAACTTTTGCTGATAGAAAAGAATACTTCTGCCAATATACAGTAAAAAATTACTCAAAAGGGCATTCTCAAAGGGTATTATTGTCCACTAAGACTTCTAAGATAAGGTTTTCATGTACCCATTGAATCACTGGCATCACAACTTCAATACAAAGAGAGAAAATGACTTTCAAAATGTATATGGCTACCAATAAAAACATTCAATGTATATGCAGTATATAGCCTCTTTTAAAAAGGGCTCAACGCATTATGGATGTTCTGCCTCCACCAAATATTCTGCTACAAAATTTATTTTATTTTTTATTTTTTCCATTCAAATGTATGCTTTCAACTGTTAGGCCACGTCAGGTATCAAAGCCGATGTTTAATTATTTGAAAGGATATATTAGGCAACATTCAAATATTATTTGAAAGGATATATCAGGCAGTGTTCAAATATACCATGACAGACAGCATTCATAACCAGCGTTCATATATACCAATAGTCAAACATGTCTGCTTGTTGTTCAAGCAACAGCCAACAAGAAGTCGTGGAAAACAGTGGGGCGCCTATCACATTCCTTTCAGAGGAGAAGGATGGTTGCTTACGGGGATTAAACGTCCTCGAGGCTCAGAGACTGGCCGACGAGGTTAGTACTAATTTGTAGCGAAGGTTTGTTTTGGAGAACCTAATGTCCTCGGGACAAACCAAGAGCTGTCGGCTAAAGCTGGAGGCCGACGCCGCCAATTTCACTGCGTTGACAAATTTGGGTTCGTCGTTCCAGTCCGCTGGGAATGGTTGCTGTAGTGGGTTCGAGCCCCATAGTGGGCGTTGTATTGAAGTTCAAGGTTAGTGGGAATGGTCGTTGTAGTGGGTTCGAGCCCCACGGTGGGCGCATGTATTGAAACCTTCAGTGGGTTAGAGCACCCGTTTGGTAAGCTCAGGTGTAAGAAGTATCTTTACACTCTGCGCGGCTTTGACAACTATGGACAACTATGGATAGCTAGAACATTGCAGGATTCACTATACCATGAGCTCGGACAATTATGTGTAGAGCGTTTAATTATGAGGTGTAAAAAAATGGGCAGTCTATAGTGAGATGCAACAGTTTTTATGAATAGATCAAAGAGAGTTATGAACAAATCAGAGAGCATTATGGACAGATTGCAGCAGTTTTTGGAATATGGACAGATGCGTTATGAGGTAGCGCTGGAAAGGAATATGGCAGAGGCAGGTTATGTCAGGACAGAGGGGATATGGCAGACAGAGGAGTTACAGGAGCATAAGAGCTAAAACAAGGAGCTGGCTCTGATACCATGTCAGGCCAGGCAGTAACTCCATTAGGCAGAAAAACTGATTCATCTTATTCCATCAGGTATGTTATTGTTATATACAAAAGGGTGTGACTGTTCAGTTCATCTCCTCATGACTGTTCACATACCTAATTTTATTATTTACATGAATTCACCCAATCGTGAGGATTAGGTGTCAACAATTCTTTTGTTTAAAAATGTCTTTAAATAGTAAAAAATCTCAAACATAACCCAAAAAAAAAACCATAAAAAGAGAAGAAAAGAAAAAACAAAAAATTAAAGTTACTCCATTCTTATATTTATGATGATTCATTAAGAAATAAATATCTTGTTATTGCTCCCACAAGTAGTATTCTACATCCTAATATGAAGGTGATTTGTGACCCAGTTTGTACCCAATGTAGAGTTGAATCATATCCATCTTAAAATAAAAATAAAATATTTTCTAAATACAAAAGCAACATCAACTATAACAAAAAACAAAAATGAATTTGTATGTTTATTTAGTTTTAATCAAAAGCATTATAAACACCAACTTCAAAAAAAAAAAAAACATAATTACTTTTTCATAAAAATAATATAAGGGAAATGTCTAATTCATTCAATTCTTTAGAAAACTAATATGTGACATTTAAACATATCATCATAATAAATAAAAAAATCAATATGGACCATCAATAAAATATTGTAATGAATTATACCTCAAAATATATTAATAACAAAAATCAACCTGCACAATGTACTCCATAGATAAAATGTTTCAATCCACATGTTATTCAAAATATATCAAATTAGTTTTTGTTTATAGTTAAAACTATTGAAGTAGTCTCACTATTTTACATTTTCGTTCTTTAATAGGTATATATTTTTTTGTTAATTTTCTGTAAAATCCAATAGAGATTTTTGAAGTTGCAAGTTTAAGTTATGTGTATAGCAATCAAAAATACAGTTTAAACAATGAAAAATTATACATTACATATAAAAAGGGTTTTTATATATTCATTAGAATTTATCAAAAATGAAAAAAAAGCAACTTTATTTTCAATTTTTACAATTTAAAAAAAATTACACTTAAAAATATTTGATCCCTTTCTAAATATGCTATATATGTACATAAAATAAATATATATTAATAATAATAATACAATTCAAAATAAATCCTATATCCCACCAAAAATATATATTAATTTTCCATTCAACTTTAATAATATCACATTCCTCACGGATCGAAAAAACCAATCGGATGAGAATGAGGGGAAAAATTATTAAGTTTAAATTTATTCAATATATTAAAAGAGTTATATATATATATATAATATAATATATATATAAAATAGAAATATTTTTCCTAATTCTTAATTTTTTAAAGAAATTCAAATTTTTATAATATTGTTTCTTTTATGCAATTCTCAGAGTGAGTTAAAATGATTGAGTGAGTTATAATTTATAGCTAGTTGTTAATTTTTTTTTTTTAAATATTTAACTACCATTTGCACCAGATGTTGCAAAGGAAATGCTGTAAAGGCATAAAGTGCGGAAATCCATTATCTATGTAGTGTGTGCATTATTCAACAAGGTGGATCTCTCTAAATTTGTTGCAAACATTTATGTTGTTGCATTGCTAATTTATTAGAATCTACTACTACCTCCTCTTCTTGGAATATTAAATTTCTTATTAAGATCCCTCTGATTATTGGCATGACATTTACGTTTCGTAAGGTTAATTTCAAAAGAAAAACAACACCAGGTTAATTTCAAAAGAAAAGCAACACCTCACGAATAAGACAATGATCAAAATAAAAGTAATGTAACAATCTATATCATTATATCTATAAATGGATAAGTTGAGAGGTGACATGCATTTTTGACAAACTTAGCCTAACAACTAATAAATTGATATCTATTAAAAACATAAGTATAGAAGTGTCATACAATTCTACAAACTTCGCAAATTAATTAATAAATCTAAATCCTTATTATGATTGTGCCATCCTTTCATTCATATGTGAACTACATCAATTTAAGCGGTCACAACTAACTCATGTATATTAATAACTATGGTGAAGTGTATATTATTTTGAACAAGGTTGTATAATTAGCATTTTTTTACCCAATATTAATTTAATTATTGAATTTTAAAAATATGAATTAGTTTTTACATTTAAGCAAAAGCATAATTATTATTTTTTATTGTTTAATTTAATTATTCAATTTTGAAAAGTATGAACTAGTTTTCATATTATTGTTCTTTATCGTTAATTTAATTATTGAATTTTGAAAAATATAAACTAGTTCTCACATTTGATGATGATGGTGGTTAACGTTCACTAAAAACCACAAAGTAACTACTTTTGTTTAATTCAAATATAATTAAATTATAATAAAAAACAATAAAAACATACACCTTTATATTAATAAAAATTACAATTAAAACAACAAAATAATTATATGTATTTTTTTCCATTGGCTAAGTCATAAAATGCCAGTAACCTAAATAAATCACAACTAATATGGCATCAATTGAAGGATTTCCACACATCTTCACCTGTGAAAAACCAATATATTGTAAGGACAACATTCGCTGGGTCTAGTACTTCTCGGAATGTAGGTTGTAACTAATGATTCCTGGGGAGTAAGTGCCCTAAATCATACAACAAATGGCTAAAGGGGATGCAGAAAACATAGGGCTCTGTCAACTCACAGAGTCTAACCTTCCTGCAGTTCCATGGCCTATGTGAGAAAGAACTGTGTTAAAGAAGCAACATTTACGTTTCATATATCTGTTGAAGAGCGGTTTAATTGTACAGATCTATTACTTATACAAATACAAGTATCACAAATTCCTCTTCTGATCAACAGCACAGGGCAATGATTTACTGAAGAACCCCTTCCTTTTTAATTATTTTTTTATTTTTATTTTTTTGGATTTTTTTTGGTGGGGATAGCATTTCCCCCTAATTACTGGTTGTTTCCTTTTTAGGAATGTTTTTAGATAGAAACAATCGGGGGAACACGTTGTCTCTAGACTATGATAATTCAACTTTATAGTATTCTACTTAGGGCTTGTGATTGAGGAAAGATGCATTTGTCCATTTTAAATTTCTCACACAACATGGGAACCAAGATCAAATCTTATGTCAGTGATCACGCCAAGTAGATGCAATGCAAAATAGTTTAATTTGGTTATTTATAAAGGCATAATATGAATTAAGAATCACAAAAGTACCAGTTAACCAATGGCAACAATATAACAGCTGAATTGACTCCCAACCAATTTCACATCATCTTGTAGATCATAAAAAAACACACATCGAAGCATTAACGCAAATAACGTTTCAGGGAATATATTTCCAAGGGTCCAAATATAAACTCATTGGAAATATCAGGGGAAATATTGAAAATTATCCGAAAATATCA
>APFE030692966.1:0-17669 GCA_000404065.3 Pinus taeda | reverse complement strand
CAAGAATAAACTTGGAACTGAGGAATTCTTAATATATCATTGACAACCTGAAAATCTTGGGAGAAACTGGAAATATCAGGAGAAATATATAGTGAGTCCTGAGCAACAGCAAGGTGTCTACTCTGTTTTTTCTCTTTACCAATCAGAGATATTTGCACCACTGCATTGAAGAAGCCACAATAAAATTATATATATTGCCAAATCAATTAATAACCTGTTTTCCTTCCCGATTTGAAAACCAAGTTATGTCCAAATGGAGAGATATGATAAGATAATTTTATTGATGTCCAACAAATAACAACAAATAGGTCAATGGGACTGCTAAATCATTTCAGACAGAACCCATCAACTAATCTGTGACTTCCGCAACACTGAACTGTAGAATAACATCTTATTTGCATCAGATTCAAGTTTCTTCAGTAGCAATCAGAATTGATCAGAGTTGTATGAACAATTATCACAACATTAGAAACATTAGAATTGATCAGAATTGTATTAAAAATAAGATTATATGAGTAAAAAAAATTGAACAATATCCCTAAGAATTCGAACAATCAATGTTAAGTTATACAACGAAAGGCTTGCGCTAAGTATGTGGGATGCCAGAAAATGAATAAAAATACAAGTTGATCAATCAATATAACGTTATTACAAATAAACAAATTATATCACATTCCTACACAAATCAGAAGCATCCTCAAGCAAGCCTAATTATAGGTATTTCTGAGTAAATACCTGAAAAATGTCATGGATTGCTGAACATCTCTCTTAAATTATATCTTTTTTGGTACTTGTTTCCCAACATCACTTTTTTTGACAGTGAAATTACAGGAATCCGAAAAGGGAGTACATTTGTGTTCAGATCAAAAATTCATTGCTTATATAGAAGCATCAGCTAATATATGGAAAGACTGGAGGGATAACTAAGAACCTAAAAATGCTAACACCAAAATACAATTATTTAGCCTGGATGAACTACAACTGACCATAAGATCATTACAATTGTATTATAAAGTTCAAAAAAATGCAGAAAGAAAGCATATAAGCTTTAGATATATATATAGAATCTCATTCCAAGTTGAAATCTTTACACCGTATTAAACTAGGCAAGAAGCCCAATAACGTCACTATTAAAGAAATCCCATCTCAAATCACTAACTTAAAGTGTACACACTCCTTACTCATATAGTACCATAAATATGCCTGTATATATATATAGAATCTCATTCCAAGTTGAAATCTTTACACAGTATTAAACTGGGCAAGAAGCCCAATAACGTCACTATTAAAGAAATCCCATCTCAAATCACTAACTTAAAGTGTACACACTCCTTACTCATATAGTACCATCAATATGCCTGCAGGAATACAGGCAAGAATGTTTTGATATATCCCAGTTATCTTTGTTTGGCTTCTATAAAGAAATACTCCCATTATGCCTTGAATCTGCAACGCCAGCTAAGATAACAACCAGAAGCTTAGCTGAAAATTCATGCTCTTTTGCTTCTGCTATTGATTTGTTTTTTCCCTTAAACACAGTTCTCTAGTAAGTGGCTTCCTCAAAGACTCAAATGCAATCCAGCTGACCATGTCTCCAATCACCAGATCAAACCAAACTTTTAGCTCCTCACAGCCACCAACCAAGAAGCTAATCAACAGTTGAGCACTGCGGCTTTTGAACTCAAAATTTTACTCTCCAACACGAACACTAAGATTGTTTCTGTGAACTTTAACTTTGCCTGGTTGATGAGATTTCCTCAGATTCTCTCCAGCATCATCATAGCTTTTGAGAGACTGAATTTCACAAGAATCCATTTGGGCTTGTTCCATGAGTCTATTCTCCCAAAGCTTTGTAGCCATCCAGCGTTCTAACCAGCTCCAAGCCCACCTATTTTTGTCTGGCTCAATTCTAGCATAATTCATGTTTATTTTCGAATTGCTTCTCCATTGCTGAAAAGAGATTCAACACCCATAAAAGTTACTAGTATATAAATTTCAAAATGTCAACCTGGCATCTACATCTAAGGTCTTGTGCAGAGGATTCTACCACAGCATTTAAAATCTGCCAGAAATAGAGTGTTCAATCAAGGACTTATACAAATGAATATGATATGGTAAATTTTCACAATGGGAAGCTAACTTAAATGTTCAAAATCATACAACAACTCTTACATGAATGTAGATCCAGAAATATCTCTGCAAGCATTCTGTCGACTTAAAACTACAGAAATAAAATTACCAGAAGAGCATAAAAATATGTTCATTTTCATGAAATGCATAGGAAGACAAATAATAGCATAGAATCCATCATTCAGAGCGGCAGAAGTGAAAGAAACGATTAACTCACTCGTGCAGTTCCTTTCCTGTGCATACGGTAGCTTCGACCATCTTTATTCTCTCCATACCAGTAGAAGGTCTGAGTCTCTTCAACATAAATTATTCCTCCGCCATGTGCCTGTATGGACCTGCTGTCTGTGTCACACCATTCTCTGCCAGGATAAAAGTAGTACTTTCTGCTATCTTCAGTCTTCAAAGGGTTCACTGCAAGATTTTTCTCTGGAAAGTAAAAGGATCTTCTTTGAGATGTGACATCAAGAAAATCATCTACTGGGGTATGTCTCCTTCCCCTGTGTTTTCCTGCTGGGGAGATAATTTAAGGGTTCTCCCATTGAGATAATTTTTCATGGATGCCTCCCATATAATTTAAGGGTTCTCCCATTGAGATTTCCGCAAATGGATGGGCTCTCAAACACTCTGCCATTAAAAGACAAGCAAATCATTTATATTAAAAATAAGATTATATGAGTCAAAAGAATTTGAACAATATCCCTAAGAATTCGAACAATCAATGTCAAGTTATGCAACGAAAGGCTTGGGCGAAGTATGTCGGATTCCAGAAAATGAATAAAAATACAAGTTGATCAATCAATATAACGTTATTACAAATAAACAAATTATATCACATTCCTACACAAATCAGAAGCATCCTCAAGCAAGCCTAATTATAGGCATTTTTGAGCAAATACCTGAAAAATGTCATGGACTGCTGAACATCTCTCTTAAATTATTTCTTTTTTGGTACTTGTTTCCCAACATCACTTTTTTTTACAGTGAAATTACAGGAATCTGAAAAGGGAGCACATTTGTGTTCAGATCAAAAATTCAGCTTATATAGAAGCATCAACTAATATATGGAAAGACTGGAGGGATAACTAAGAACCTAAAAATGCTAACACCCAAATACAATTATTTAGCCTAGATGAACTACAACTGACCATAAGATCATTACAATTGTATTATAAAGTTCAAAAAGATCATAAAGAAAACATATAAGCATTAGATATATATATAGAATCTCATTCCAATGGTTCATGAAATGCAAATACCATAAATCCCCGAATTGAGTAAGAACAAAAGGGCTCTGGAATCTGAACCACCTTCTCAGGTTAGATTTTTTTTTTTTTTTAATATCAAGACATATCAACTAACATATTGCACTACTGGTCCATAGCCCTGTAAGGTATAAGGTCCAAATCTGTTGTAGAATCAATCGGACGCAAGAAAAATTTACTAACTTTGAAGAAGGTGCAGAAATTAATGTAAATGTACTTTGGAATGGGATCATCTGGAACTTAAACGCTGAATTCAAAATGATATCAGCAACAAATGGGGCACTGAATCAAGCCATTCTCATTGCAATCAGGGCACCTCACCACCATGTTATCATCATTCACAAGCTTGCAGCTTCCACTGCACTCCATGCAAGGAACAAATCTTACCCCTCCACACCCATCACAGACTCTGCCAGCCATGGCTGTTGGAATCCCTGCAAGCAGCTCTACCATTTTACCTTCTTCATGGATTTTGAGAACCTCATCAGCACGTTACAAGCTTGCCACCCATCAATTTTCTGAGCTCATTTCTGAACTCCAAATGCATAGACACGTCCCTTTCATTGATACAAATCTCATAGCTCTCAAGTGCATCTCTCACATTGTTGCAGTCCTCAAATGTTTTTCTGATACCCCTCAAAGTAGTGGTATAGAGAACCACAGCATTGGCCCCCCCAGGAGGGCATTTTTCCTCAAAGTTCCAAAGTGGGTTGTCCTTGTTTTTATCAGATTCAAGGGCCCAAGTTAAAACACCCTCTTTTGGGCTCTTCCTGCGATGCCGCCCCTCTGCATTTCTAATGGCATTCCACTCCTCCTCAGACAAATTCTCCAACGCCCTCTCAAATGAAGCAAGCAAGTTAGGATCAAACAGAGGGTTGCTGGGTTCCTTGATAAGGTCAAGAGAAAGCCTAAGGCTTGAATCCAGTCTCCTGCTTGCTGCAACTTTCAAATCTGTCATGGAACCATGAGAACCAGGCCTCCTCATTCTCTGTTTTGAACGCACAGAAGCAACATGAAAACCCACATTTTCAGGACTATAAAATTTATTAAAATCGATTTCTCCCAAAGGACTGCTGAGGCCCAATCCACTTTTGACTTCTCTTCCAAAGATTCGATCGATTCTGTTAGAGTAGCAGTTAAAGATAAAGAAATAGGCCAGCAATACAACAAATGGATTTGTTATTGATTGAAAACTTTCTGCTGAGTTTCTTCTTCTTATTATACAGTCTTGTAGATTATGCCCTCCGCAAAATTACTATGATGTATGACCAATCAGTAATAATTTTCCTGTAGTTTTCAATGCGGAATTTATTTATCTGTGTGAAGAAAATGGCCAGCAATATATGTGGCCAAACTTACTTGATGAGATCTATGTAGTTCATTCCTATTTCAAATGCTTGACTAAATATTGCTTCCAGTATTTGACTTCTGATTTGTTTATTTCTGTTTATTTCAATATTTTCTGTTCATTTTTTTGTAAATTTTATTTCAGATGTTTAATCAACAAAGTTTCTCTCAGATATCTCTTCCTCCATTAGAATCGGATTTGCAGGTGCAATCTTCTTGGCTGTAACTTGTGAGTGTGCCAAATACTTATTTTATGCTTTTAGCTCTTACTTTTGATATTTTGAGCTTCATGTCTATTATATTTTTGCTTTTACTTTTAGGTCAAATCAGTATTGAAGTATTGGTTTGCCATTTGCTTTCAGGTACATTACAGTCCTAACAACAAACCACTGGTAGCAGAGAAATTACACAAGGTTTATCCAGGCCTTCTATGTCTACAATACTTCTAAAGCATACATGAAAAACGTTACTCTTTTCACATAGCAAAAAAGCTAAAGAAATTTGATAAACCTTTTCGGCCAGAACCAGCACACAGGATCTCACAAGACCAGAGGTTTTGGGAAGATTTTGTCCTCACCTGGAATAATCACTATCCAAGCTCTCTCAAGGAAACATCTTTCATTTCCAAATTATGGAATCTTATTCCAAAGTTTGTCACTTGGAAAATTTGGAATAAGATCATCTTCCATTAAGGCAAGGGAAGCCATGAAAGCAACGATGTTCATTAGTGAAAAAATTAGGGCCTGCTGCAAAAGATCAAAATGAGGCAATCCACTATACAAACAAGTAATTGCAATGGGTGAAAGGTTGGGGTCATGAAGAGTGGACTCAATTTTCAGACTCCCCACCTGAGATTCTTTCCCCAGTCCAGCCCACTCTCTCATGTATATGGTAATATATTCTTCCTTGATGGGAGAGCAAAATGAAACCCAGGCAGAGCATGGGGAGGGTGCTCAAGGGATCCATGAGAAAAGACCAGACTAAAATTTTCTCAAGCATGAACATGTGACCAAACCACAAATAATATTGCAGGACACATTTTATGCAAAGGCCTAAAACTGACATCCAAATTAGAGATTTGAGACATGAAAATTGCAGAGGACTCCAAAATTATCATTGACATTATGAATGGGGTGGCCTTCCCCACTAGCATTAACTTGTCAAGAATTATTACTGAAGATAAATCATTGACCTCAAGCCTAAAACAATAAGTTTTATCCAAGTCTATATAACATTTAACTCATAAACCAATGCACTTACTTATAAGGGGGCTGATCTCAGCACAAGAGATTCAGATGAACAAATCATCTTGCAGTAATAGTCTCATCATTAAGTAATATCTGGCACAATCTAAGCAAGGTTTTCTTGGGAGTTAGGAGAATCCACCAACAACCAAGCATAAGTGATGACATTTTAATATATTATCAAGGTCTAGAAAATATCTAATCAAGGGGAATTGGCAGAGCAAGTAATTGGAGACTCCTCAATCATAATTAGGAAGAGATGTGAAACCCAAGTTAATCCAGATTGTTAACAGGAGGTTAAGGGATCTCAAACAGTTTTATGTTTATAGAATAAAACCAGGTTTTGAGGGCCTGCGATAGCCTGAATAATACCATAGAAAAGGAGATTGTGAAAATAAGTGTTGGAATGCTGAGTATAAATGGTGGGGGTTCCTATCAAACTCTTACCTCCCATGATATTAAGTTCTACAAGCCATAGGATATGAATGCTAATGGGATTATGGAAAAATGGTGTGTCACTTTTGAGTTCATTAGATGGGCAGTAAATTTAGCCAGACCTTATCTTTCATTCGTACGTGTGTGGGGAGGAACGAATGATTAAATGAAATGATGGGTCTGAGCAGTGAAGGTGGGATTTTCTATTTACTTATGTTTGATATCTGCAGGCACTAAAGGAATGACAACTCAGTTTGATTTTTAGATTTAATATTACTTTCCTCAGTTCAGTAGTCTGGTAAGGTCCAGTGGTTTGGATTTAACCCATCTTTCCAAGTGAACTGGGCCTCCAATATTGGATTCCACCTCAGTGATATGACCTCATTTGATCCAAATGGAACACACTTGTATATGATAATGTAGTCCTAACGTTCAACCTTTAGGTAGACTATGCCCTTAGTGAGCATGTTTTCTTCTAAATCCAAGTCTTACTACGCATTCTAAGGAATTTGTTACCAACTCAGTTTATCAAGATTTATAGTATAAAGCTTTATACTTACGTTGCCATAAATGTAATAACTTTTGAGATGGTAGGCATTCATTTTGAAATTTCGGGTCATTTTGAAACCCCTAATATCATATATAGAAATTTTTCTTTATATTAATTCACCTTACAGTGTGACTACAACCACTATTTAAGAGCATTAAACTGGAGAAGATAAACAGAAATTAGATGACAACACTTCATGGCATAAGGAAAATATGAACATGGCACATATCAGATGGTATACCTGTTGAGTCTTTGAGCTGCACTCTATGTATGCAGCAGCACCGACCTCTTTCCTCAACTCCTCACCCTGAAGATAAATAGAGACCTTCATATCTTTTCGTGGAGCATGTAGGGTGTATATGTAGTTTTATTAAGCATGTCCATCATCTAAATTCAAAAGTTGTGCAAGCTAAAATCCCAAACATGGGAACATCTAAGCAACTTCACCTAAACTGGAATTGCCCTTATTATTAACAACCTAACAATCTAATATCGAGAGTAAGTAAAATGAAACAAACATACCTGTGCAATTGTTATTGGTGTAGTACCCAGATTGTTGGCCAAATAACGCTTATCTTCACGAAGATCTGCATTGTGAATAAAATTCACCACTGAATCAGCTTGACAAGTTAGATATATGTCTCATAAAATGCAGAGTAGGCAGCAGAGGTTGGAATGTTTTCAAAAATGCAGAGCAGGCAGCAGAGGTTAGAATGTTTTCAATCTGCTTTTGTAAAATGCTTGAAATGTGAGATGTCATCAGAGAATTCACCAATTTTACAAACATGACATGCTGATTAAATTCTTTCAGTGAGAAGTAATAAGTTAACTGTTCAAGATTATCATACTATTTGATTGAGAGGGCAATAGCAGGCAAAAGGTAAACATGATATAGCTAATTGCTTTATGTTAGTTATTCTGGATGGATTTGGAAGTCCTATGAATTTACTTTGGTAATTTCTGTACATTAATATGAATGAATAATTAAATGAAATGATGGCTTTGAGCAGTGAAGGTGGGATTTTCTATTTACTTATGTTTGATATCTGTAGGCACTAAAGGAAGGACAAGTCAGTTTGATTTTTAGATTTAATATTACTTTCCTCAGCTCAGTAATCTGGTAAGGTCCAGTGGTTTGGATTTAACCCATCTTTCCAAGTGAACTGGGCCTCCAATATTGGATTCCACCTCAGTGATATGACCTCATTTGATCCACCAATGGTATGCCTAGAAGTCACTGAATACTTTCATTGGCATTGGGAATTGCCTCAACATGAACGTTATAAAAACAATGGAGGTCATAGGCACTATCTATTATGAAATTCTAGACTTGCTTCAAGATCAGAGGAGCACATGCCATATTGAGGATGTAAAAGTGGCATTTTCTCACTATAGTAGCAAGATGACAAGCCCTATTGAATTTCAGCGATACAAGAACACTAACCTATCAAAATTCGTGGCTCATCAATATGATTGATGAATTAGTTTTGCGTCTTGCTAGGAGCTCACATCCTCTGACTTCTCTTCCAAAGATTCTATCGATTCTGTTAGAGTAGCAGTTAAAGATAAAGAAATAGGCCAGCAATATAACCAATGGATTTGTTATTGATTGAAAACTTTCTGTTGATTTTCTTCTTCTTATTATACAGTCTTGTAGATTATGCCCTCCGCAAAATTACTATGATGTATGACCAATCAGTAATAATTTTCCTGTAGTTTTCAATGCGGGATTTATTTATCTGTGTGAAGAAAATGGCCAGCAATATATGTGGCCAAACTTACTTGATGAGATCTATGTAGTCCATTCATATTTCAAATGCTTGACTAAATACTGCTTCCAGTATTTGACTTCTGATTTGTTTATTTCTCTTTATTTCAATATTTTCTGTTCATCTTTTTGTAAATTTTATTTCAGATGTTTAATCAACAAAGTTTCTCTCAGATATCTCTTGCCTTAATGGAAGATGATCTTATTCCAAATTTTCCAAGTGACAGACTTTGGAATCAGATTCCATAATTTGGGAATGAAAGATTTTTCCTTGAGAGAGCTTGGATAGTGATAATTCCAGGTGAGGACAGAGTCTTCCCAAAACCTCTAGTCTTGTGAGATCCTATATGCTGGTACTGGCCGAAAAGGTTGATCAGATTTCTTTAGCTTTTTTGCTATGTGGAAAGAGTAATGTTGTTTATGTATGCTTTAGAAGTATTGCAGACATAGAAGGCCTGGATAAACCTTGTGTAATTTCTCTGCTACCAGTGGTTTGTTGTTAGGACTGTAATGTACCTAAAAGCAAATGGCGAACCAATACTTCAATACTGATTTGACCTAAGAGTAAAAGCAGAAATATAATATACATGAAGCTCAAAATATCAAAAGTAAGAGCTAAAAGCATAAAATAAGTATTGGGCACACTCTCACAAGTTACAGCCAAGACGATTGTGGGCTTTTCCATCAAGCATAATGGCTTAAGCCAACAGCATAAAAAACATAACTGAAACCAAGTTCATATGATACTGAAATTCCCAGTTCATACTTCAGAGACAGGACAATTACTTTCTCTAGCTCATCTATCTCTTCTTCAGATAATGAAACATGCATACCTCTGAATTATTCGGTAAGAAACAACCAGATGGTTTAGAAAGGTAATTCAGAGATAAGTAATTGAACACATAAGACAAATTTTGAAAGACCTAATTGGCTGTATTTATAAAAATAAAAAAAGCTATTGCACATCCATGTTGTATTCCATAAGAAAGGTGGTACTTATATAACCCTTAGAATTCTTCGAGGGGACAGCTGAGCTTTCAGTCCTGCAAATGATGAATACACTAAAAAAATCCTCACTTAGTATCGTCCCTGGACCCAGTCCTCCTCTATCCATTAAAGAACCCCAACACTTGAGAATTTAATTATTCTCATTTTCTTTGTCTAATGTTAAGGTCAGATTGGGCTTTATCAGGCGAGTGAAAGTACGGTCACAATCAGGGTTTTCAGGGTTTTATTCTCTTTAAGTGACATGTTAGGGTTTTATTCTCTTAAGTAACATGTTTGCAACTTTGCCCCTTGTGGGCCAATGCACCTCCACAAAGAGGGCATTCAAATAACAGAAGCCATCATGTGTTCCACCTTTTGATAGGTGGTAGATACTCAGCAGATTAAAGTCTGAAAGAAGAATTGTAAAGTCATTCTCTTACATTTGAGTGTAGTACCCTTTTGAAGCATAACACTCCTGAAAAATCAATATAAAAGCATTTCTCTAAACAGAATGCATCAAGAATTCGGAGGACATAAGCATCTATATAACATTTAACTCATATACAAATTCAATTCGTAATGGTTCATGAAATGCAAATACCATAAATCCCCAAATTGAGTAAGAACAAAAGGGCTCTGGAATCTGAACCACCTTCTCAGGTTAGATTTTTTTTTTTTTTTTAATTTCAAGACATATCAACTAACATATTGCATTACTGGTCCGTAGCCCTGTAAGGTATAAGGTCCAAATCTGCTGTAGAATCAATCGAACGAAAGAAAAATTTACTAACTTTGAAGAAGGTGCAGAAATTAATGTAAATGTACTTTGGAATGGGATCATCTGGAACTTAAAAGCTGAATTCAAAATGATATCAACAGCAAATGGGGCACTGAATCAAGCCATTCTCATTGCAATCAGGGCACCTCACCACCATGTTATCATCATTCACAAGCTTGCAGCTTCCACTGCACTCTATGCAAGGAACAAATCTTACCCCTCCACACCCATCACAGACTCTGCCAGCCATGGCTGTTGGAATCCCTGCAAGCAGCTCTACCATTTTACCTTCTTCATGGATTTTGAGAACCTCATCAGCACGTTACAAGCTTGCCACCCATCAATTTTCTGAGCTCATTTCTGAACTCCAAATGCATAGACACGTCCCTTTCACTGATACAAATCTCATATCTCTCAAGTGCATCTCTCACATTGTTGCAGTCCTCAAATGTTTTCCTGATACCCCTCAAAGTAGTGGTATAGAGAACCATAGCATTGGCCCCCCCAGGAGGGCATTTTTCCTCAAAGTTCCAAAGTGGGTTGTCCTTAATTTTATCAGATTCAAGGGCCCAAGTTAAAACACCCTCTTTTGGGCTCTTCCTGCGATGCCGCCCCTCTGCATTTCTAATGGCATTCCACTCCTCCTCAGACAAATTCTCCAACGCCCTCTCAAACGAAGCAAGCAAGTTAGGATCAAACAGAGGGCTACTGGGTTCCTTGATAAGGTCAAGAGAAAGCCTATGGCTTGAATCTAGTCTCCTGGTTGCTGCAACTTTCAAATCTGTCATGGAACCATGAGAACCAGGTCTCCTCATTCTCTGTTTCGAACGCACAAAAGCAACATGAAAACCCACATTTTCAGGACTATAAAATTTATTAAAATCGATTTCTCCCAAAGGACTGCTGAGGCCCAATCCACTTTTGACTTTACTAGGTGTTGAAATCTGTTTGGGCCTTTCATTCTCTTTCCCAAAACGCTTCTTTTCACTGACATTACCTGAAACCCGGGCATCAATTTCTTCAACAATATGGTAAAGGCTCCCCTGTTTCTCCAAACATTTTTTTGCAGGGGACTCTTCGAGCCCAGCCATGAGCTCCCAAGCATTAATGATAGTAACTGGTTGGTCCTCTGTACTGCTAACGACTGCATTTTCTTCCTCTATAACTTTTTTCTCCACCCAGCTATTCCCATCCCAACCCCTTCAGGGGCTCTGAGTCGGAACTCTTTGTCTAACTCGAACTTTCATTCCCATCGTCCTGATTTTGATTTTCTGCTCTGGGTTTGCATTTGGCCTCCACTCGAGGAGAGGAGTCCACTCTCAGAACTCCATAGGTGCTGGAAGTCAGAGCTACCATATGATTAGAAGCAGAAGCAGAAACAGAGATGTTTCTCTGATGATATTTCTTCCTCAATTTCTTCTTCGACAGCTTGCCTGCCACACACCCGATTCGGATCTGGTTTTCTTCACCTACTGTTAAAAAAAAGGACTTCCCTTCTTGTTATTCCGCAATCATTCAATCCTTACCCGAGATTTCCTCTGCATTCACCTTCTCAGGTTAGATAACAACTACAACTCTGATTTATGTGACCAGCATAAACAAAAATTCCTGAAAATCTTGCAATAATCAGAATCTTTGACGGCCTACAGAAGATCTGGATAAAATGATTATCAAAGTAAACTAATGACCTTGACTGTGGAGGATCTGAATCTCGCATCTTCATTCATAATCCAGTCCGTCCTCTATCTGTAAGGGGATTTTCATTCATAAAACGCGAAAAAATTCTTCTGATCGATGCAGGACTCTTCTGATGAGGAAATCTGAAGCTGAAAGATCCATTGAAAACTTTGCCTGCAAAACCCTCACTGGAGATAAAAGGTCGTCAAGCTCCAAGCACCTCGAGTCGGATGCCTAGAGACGCTGCCTGCTCAGGGAGATTTGAAGCAGCGAGATTTGAAGCAGCGAGAAAAACTATACGGCGATTTGAAGCAGCCAGAAAAACTATACGGCAATTTGAAGCAGCGAAGCAGAAAGAATATAATAAACTAACCTAAACTACATCTAACGGTCTGGAATGTTTCAATCGTCTAACATCTGATCGGATGGCTCAAATAAATACACGGTGGCAATTGGGGGAGTTGATTTAAGAGGGAAACGCCTTACGGCGTAATAATAAAATATTATATTTGAATTTTTTAAATCGGTTAAAAAGATTATATTATTTATTTTTATTTAAATTAATTTGTAAAAATATATATTGAATTTATATTAAATTTGTTGTTATACCAATTTAGAATTAAAAATGATCTTATCTTTATGAAGGATTAGATGCCAAAAACATTATTAAATGAAACAAATTAATAAAATTTAAGATATACTATCTATATATATTAATAAAAAAATAAAATAAAGTAAGAAATATTGATTTTTAAACTGTGAATGTTAATTATAATAATTTAGTTTTAATATTTTTTATTAATAATAAATTAATTTATGTTTTTTGAAATATTATTATAAATTTTAAAATTGTGAAATTTGATTTCAAAATGTTTATATGTGATAAGTGTTAGAATTAACATTTACATTAGTAGATTTAGTTTGGGTTTGTTGAAATAATTTTTTGTTCTTTATCATGGTGTGATTTTTTTTTTATGTCATAGCTTTTTATCTCGAGGTGTAACTCCCTCATAGGAGGGCCCACAAAAATGTGAGATTTAATTTATTGTAAGGTTCAATTATATTAGTGTAAATTATTGCTTTTGTCTTAGTGAATTCTCATGTGAGAATATAGTTTTCTAGGTACTTGTGTAGTTGTTGCTTGAAAAATGAACTCATATTTACATGTTTAAGAGGGGGAAGGAAACACTATTGTCTGCGTTGAATCATAATATGGTAGGGGAATAAATCGAGGTTATGAAGGCGTTATAATCGATGGAACCTGCATGTGGAGAACCCTGGTTTGTGCAATTGAAGGCTACCAATTGAGAAAGCGTCGTCACCTGAGTTTGGAGCACAATGGCATCATTCAAGATTAAAAATTGTTGATAGAGTGGCATGAAGGAGGAAGTCAATTTATAGAATTGCCGCATGAAGTAGTAGGCAGGCCTCGTTTCGAGTGGCTTCGGATAGGTTAGAAGATGTAAGATATTTGCATGTAAATATTTTCATTAAGTTGGCTATTGATTACATACTCTCTCTTATCTTTGGTGGTATCATCTTAGTAACATTTGACTATTTCTAACATGAAATGGGATTATGGAGATGTGGCATTATGTTCTTAAATTAATCCATTGGTCATTACTTCATTCATCTTGTTATGTTATAATTCATAATGGTTTACTTGCATTTGGTTTCCTGACTTTTTTTCATGTGACGTCTTTTCAAGAACTTGGTGTTCAAATTGAAAATTCAATTACGAACCATTAATATTCCTACTGTGATTTGAAATCCATTCGTAATCCTTTTCTTTGACCAATGGTCGAAAAATACATTCCGTGTAGTGTTATCATGAAAGGGGTAGTGATGGAAAACATGGAGGCTTTAAATTTGAACTGTGAAAGCATGTTTAGGGAAAGAGAAGCTATATTAATTAGTAGATATTTTTTTGAAATTGTTATGTATCAACATTATTCTGAAGAACCAATCATAGAACATGGGTAGCAATGAAAGATATTGAGGATTTAAATTTGTACTATCAAAGCATGTTGAAGGACAAATAAGCTATATTAATTAGTAGATATTTTTTGAATTTGTTTTGTATCAATAATATTTGTGGTTTTTAAAATCAAGAACCAATCATAAAACAAATTATCATAGTTTAAGTCGGTGGTTCTTGACGTAAAATAACATGCCACTACCTTGATCATGTCTACAATATATTGCTATTTGTTGTTCTTAGAGCTAACAAACAAAAGAATGAAAATCTACTCGCTATAAATTTTGATCTTTGTGTGTTAATGAACTTGTGCAAAACATGCCACATTGTAAGATTGATTAGTGGTACATTCAATATCAAGTCTACTTCCATAGACAATTAGTGAATACAAAGGAAAATTTAAATCAATAGATGGATGTTTGTCCATAAAATAATTGAATATTGAGATTGTTTCTCTGTAAAGTGACAGATAAAAGTATGTTAGAATCACCAGTCTCATAAATACCTCAATGAAGGTAAAAAAAAATCTTATCTTACATGAATCAAGTGGTAGCCCAAATTTGATGGTGGAGAAATACTACGTTCTACCAGATTGGAAAGTGGGTAGAAATGTTGATGAAGGCCAGTCCAAACAATCAAAGTCCATTTTTTAATTTATTTTAGTATTATTCTTTGTAATGTAAGAATTAAGAGAGCATATTGAAGTTAATTAATACATTATTAGACTAGGGTTGGTTTTTGTTTCCTAGAGATTGTTCAAATATTCTCTCAAATTTTAAAATTAATTAATATCACTCCAATTATATAAAATGTAATAATTTATCTCTTTAAATATTACAAAACTTTTAAGATATCTCTTTAAAGATAAATAGAATACATTTATATAATTGAATTATATATATATTATATATATTAATTATATATATATATATATATATAATATATATATTATAATATATAATTTTTATTTTGAAATACATTATTTATTACAATCCATAAGTTTATTTTTGATATAAATAAACCTCCACTTATTTACTATTTGATGAGAAAAGAAATCTCTTCATGTAAGTTTAATAGGTATGTTTTATGAATGAATAATGAATGTATTTGTATCTATATACAGAAATTCAAATTCTACTCGAAAACAAGTATGAACAAAAATATTGTATTCTTTCTTAAATAATTTTCATTCTATAAAAAAAAAATAGAAATAACTATTTCAAAAAATATATTTAAACAAGCATACAGAATAAAAGACATGTGCATGGAACATGGAACCCTTCAATTTTCAAGGTGACCAACATATAGAATTATGTTGGCCAATTAAGTTGGCTAGTGGGGACCTGCCAACCTTCTAGTGGAGGAAGAAGAGTTCAATGTTGCAAGCCCTATAGACCTTGTTGTAGGTCTAGATGGTCTTGGTAATCCCTAAGAAATAGATTGTCAATACCTCGGAAAGAATGAGCGTTAAATTTGAATAATGCTGGTGTTGACATCTCTATATAAATAAATATTTTTTCGTGGTTTTAGGAAAAAGTTGAGAAGTTGCTTGGGATAAATGTAGAAGTTGACCTGCTACTAGCCATAGGGTACAATATTTATTTTGCTATTGGTAATTTTTTCAACAACTTGCCTTAATTGCAAGCATCTAAATTGTGTATTTAGAACTAGAAGATTTAATTTTTGTCATCTTGCCTTCTCTTAGCATGACTATGATTGTAATATGTAAAACTTCCCGCAACAAGTAATGGAGCACCTACTGTAACAGTAAAACCAAATTTGTTGTTGGTTTGGCTTTTCAAACGATCAACACAGTAAAATGGACAACACAAAAAAATCCACAAAAATATTCATGCATCCCACGCCTCACGGGGCCTTAACCCTTAAACTCTTAAGATACATAACTTGGAAAATTAGCACCCAATTTTTATAATATGAAAGAAAACACATTGAAAATACTGCAATGGGAAGAATCTAAGGCAATAATATGAAAATTTGAAGCACCCATATAACAGATTAATCCCAACTAAAATCAATGACTAGAAAAGATTAAGACATTAAAAAATTCAACCATGAGCATTGATCTCATTTGTCAAATCATGAGCCTTATGATAAAATCCTCGAAATATATGGTCTCTCACATGCAAAGAAACAATACATCAATGACGCCTTGCACTTCCCTATAACAACCTTAGTCACAAGCTTCAAATACCTTGGTTTTTGAGTAAAGGCCAATGTATACCTCAAATTTAATTGGCAATGGCTCAATGTCAAAATAGAGAAAAAAATTAAACACTCCATGCAATAGGTGGCCCTCCTAGGATGTACACTTGGCCATTGTGAAGTTCTATCCTTGAGGCCATCTGAGTCTAGTTGAATTTAATTTATTTTGAACGACAAGGCTCAGATCATTTTCACACAATATTTCATCAATAGATTTTGTTGAGTGGATGTTTTTTTACTTATAGAGAATATAAATGTCTATGCTTCTATGAACACTTATGAAACAAGAAAAGATTATCATTGTAAGACTATTTTTAATGGTTTTTGTTATCTGAGGAGGATAAGGCAAGCATTTAGCAATGTTAAGCTAAATTCGAAATAACAATTAAAGGAATTTTGTTGTAGGGGTTGTAGAAGAAGAAATGTTTTGTCGAGAAAAATGCTTTAGTGAATCGGGATACAAAATAACGTTTTCCAGGTAATGGAATTTTAGTGTGGACGTTGTAGAAAAGAAATAATTTTGTTGAAAAAATAAATTAGTTGATTTATAGTTATAGACCTGGAATGAAAAGTAAAGGCATGAGGAAAATAAAGGAATGGCATTGAATCCTCGAAAAGGATCACTATTCCAAAATTTTAAGATGATAGGAGCCTAAATAAATTGTTTCTTTTCTCAGAATCCCCCCAAATGGAAAATATTTAGAGTATAATTTCATTAATTCAAGCATAAGCTAAAAAAATGTATGGCGTTGGAGTCCTGGAAATAGCTCACTATCCCAAAATGCTAGGGTGGTTGGATGCAAAATAAATCGATTATATTCTCAAAATCCCTCCCTATGAAAAACATTTAGACACTCTTGAAAGGATAGGATCTCCGAGCTCAAACCATAAAAGACAAGTAATTTGTCACCATATATTTTTATTATTGCATTCAATCACAAAAAAAAAACTTTCAACTCCTCACTCATTTGGAAACACATTGTCTTAGCATTTCCACTGATTTAGAACTAGTTGATATCGAGAGTTGGGAAAACAAATGCGGAACCTTATCCCTGCAATACTTAAAGGAAGAGAGAAAATATCCCTCGTAACTACATGACACTAATGATGAACTCAATATTTGAAAAACCTACTCTGAAGTTGTTGCAGACTAACTTAATAGGTCTACCAACTCGACATTCTCGAGGATGTTTAGTTAGAACAATAGGAGCCTTTGGCGGTTTCTGTTGCATTTGAGGAGGGAATGGTGGTGAGGATAACAAAACTTCAACACGCTCACTTGAATAAGGC
>APFE030692957.1:265078-293171 GCA_000404065.3 Pinus taeda | reverse complement strand
GCATAACCAGACTGAGATGCTTGACAACCACATGCAGAAAGTGTTATTCCTAAAGATGAAGTTGAAGTTGAAGAGTGCTCCAAATGGATGTTATGCTTCTTCATTGCTGCTTCCAAGGCTTCCATCTTATTAAAGAATTTGGATTCTAAGTGGTAATCTCGATTACAAAAGTTGCATTGTCTATCAATATTCTTCACTTTGTTTTTATTTGCCTTATCATTTTGTTGAATTTATTTTTCATTTTGAGACTGAAATTACTTAGGAACATTGCTTGATTTAGGACCATTCTTTTTAGGATACTGCTTCTTAGGATTCTTTGAATTTGGTTGATGGTGGGTGGCTAATGCTTTCTTAGAAGAGTTTCCAAGATTAAGAAGACCAAGATGTAAGATTTTTTCTTGTTCTCTTATTAAAGAATCACAAAAGGCATCAAAACAGGGGGACTTGTAGTTTTGTCCTTGAGAAATGAAGGCTTCTCTGGTAGAATGGAAGGTGGAAACAAACATAGAGTAGGCTGGTCCCAAATTAGTAAGAATGGAATAGATAAGGCTACCATCTTCTTTCTTAACCTTAACACCTTCCAAGAGAAGTCTAAGGATCTTGAAATTGGACAAAAAATCTTCAATGGAAGAAAAATTATTTGGGTCCAATGTAAGAAACTCATTTTTGAGTTGATGGGCTCTAATTTCATTTTTAATTCCAAAAACTTTAGTGAGCAGTTTCATTGCTTCATTAGGGGTATCAAGTTCTATGATATGGAATCTAAGGTCTGGAGAAATAGATATCCCTATCAACCCACATGCTTGATCTTGCCTATTTTCCCATTTGGTTGCCTTATCTTCATCTTTAGGTTTAGTTTTTTGGCCTGAGGCTATTCTATAAAGACCTTTACTTCTAAGTAAATCCACAATGTAGGACCACGATTGGAAGTAGTTAGTACGTGAAGAATAACTTGGCATGGAATTTTCATTTTAACATAATATGAAGCCGTAGATTCTGAAACTAAGTGTCCCAATGGAAAGATCTCGAAAGATTGGGCCGATTAAAAAAAACGGCTCTAAAAATGGCTTCCGAATGAAGAAGTTATGGCTTTTTGAAGAAACATTGTTGATGATGTTGACGAAGTGCGTGAATATGCGGAAGTGAATGATAATGTTATATTTAAAAAAAAAGAAGCTCTAGAATCAATAAGCCACTCATGAGGATGAGAAGAAGAAGATACATTTAATGCATAACCAGACTGAGATGCTTGACAACCACATGCAGAAAGTGTTATTCCTAAAGATGAAGTTGAAGTTGAAGAGTGCTCCAAATGGATGTTATGCTTCTTCATTGCTGCTTCCAAGGCTTCCATCTTCTTAAATAATTTGGATTCTAAGTGACCATCTCGATTACAAAAGTTGCATTGTCTATCAGTCTTCTTCCCTTTGTTTTTATTTGCCTTATCATTTTGTTGAATTTATTTTTCATTTTGAGACTGAAATTGCTTAGGAAACTTGCTTGATTTAGGACCATTCTTTTTAGGATACTGCTTCTTAGGATTCTTTGAATTTGGTTGATGTTGGGTGTATAATGCTTTCTTAGAAGAGTTTCCAAGATTAAGAAGACCAAGATGTAATATTTTTTCTTGTTCTCTTATTAAAGAATCACAAAAGGCATCAAAAGAGGGGGACTTGTAGTTTTGTCCTTGAGAAATGAAGGCTTCTCTAGTAGAATGGAAGGTGGAAACAAACATAGAGTAGGTTGGTCCCAACTTAGTGAGAATGGAATAGACAAGGCTACCATCTTCTTTCTTAACCTTAACACCTTCCAAGAGAAGTCTAAGGGTCTTGAAATTGGACAAAAAATATTCAATGGAAGAAAAATTATTTGGGTCCAACGTAAGCAACTCATTTTCGAGTTGATGGGCTCTAATTTCATTTTTAATTCCAAAAACTTTAGTGAGCTGTTTCATTGCTTCATTAGGGGTATCAAGTTCTATGATATGGAATCTAAGGTCTGGAGAAATAGACATCCCTATCAACCCACATGCTTGATCTTGCCTATTTTCCCATTTGGCCACCTTATCTTCATCTTTAGGTTTAGTTTTTTGGCCTGAGGCTATTCTGTAAAGACCTTTACTTCTAAGTAAATCCACAATATAGGACCACCATTGGAAGTAGTTGGTACTGTCAAGAATAACTTAGCATGGAATTTTCATTTTAACATAATATGAAGCCGTAGATTCTGAAAATAAGTGTTCCAATGGAAAGATCTAGAAAAATTGGGCTGATTAAAAAAAAACAGCTCTGAAAACGGCTTCCGAATGAAGAAGTTATGTGCTTTTGAAGAAACATTGTTGATGATGTCGACGAAATGTGTGAATATGTGGAAGTGAATGATAATGTTATATCTAAACAAAATCCCCCCACCCGCTTCCAAACTTAATCTAATTAGCTCACTTAAAAAAATATTTTATGTGATCCACTTTTATAAATAAGTGAAAGTCACTAAGGTCATGGGACACATATTCCAAGCTGAATGTTGGGAAATACATCCTAGTGGGTATTCTTTTGGTTTATTATGGCTAAGGAAATTGGCAAAGACAATGGTAAAGGATTTGGAAAGGAAAAGAGGCATTAATTGGTATTTTATTTATGAAAATAAAGGAAAATAAGAGAAAAGGGAGGGGAAAGGTCACAGGTTGCATGTAAAGAAGAAAATGAAGGAAAAATATAGGAAATTGAAGAAAATAGAGGCCTCAATGATAAAAACGTTTCTGAGGATCAATTTACAACTTTTTTTAGTTTAAATTTTTGTCTGTTCGGTTTTGGAGCTCTCTCTATATTCTTTATTCTCTCATACTCTTGCACACTTGGAGAATTCTTGGAGCACTCTAGCATTGGAGGAAGGAAGGAAAAGGAAGGATAAGGAAGAAGAGGGAAGTAAAGATAAAGAAAGGAAGGGTTGGATCAAGCAGCTACAATGGGATTACTTAAAGGTCTCTAGTTGCATGTATGATTTCTTTGTTAGTTTTGACATGGATGGTACATGCATGTGTGTGTTTGGGAACCTTTGGTTCTCTTGCTGTCATTGACATGGGTTTTCGTAGGTGTTCCAATGGTTTCAGCCTTTCCTTACCATTTTCTGATAGCCATGGTGTGATGGGGTTTTTTCATTTGGTTTAGCTTTTGATTATTGGATGATTTTGGAACTGGGTGAGGTGGTCACAGGAAAATGCCCAAGGGCTTAGGAATCCCTTGATCAATAATGGCTAGATATATGGTAAAGCGTGAGGGTAGATACGGGAAAATTCCTCAAGGTATTGGTGAAGAAATTCGGATGCATCCAAGCTTGTTTAGGCCTAGTAATCCCTTGATTGGTAATGGTAGGATTGCGGTAAATCCTGGTAGTGTATGTTTATTATTTGGCGTAGGAATTCCTTGATAGGTAATGGCGAGATTTCGGTAAAGCCCGGTTTTATAGATGAGGGTTTTATGCCTAGAACTCCCTTGACTGGTAATGATGGGATGTGTGGTAAAGCCCGAGGAATCCCTATTTGTTTTTGTTGTGAGTCCCACATTATCCTTGGAATATGGCACGGGGGTGATTGGCTCAAAGAAATATTTGGTTTAGCCCAATCTATTGTTGGATGATACATGGAAGTCCCTAACTTGGTGGGATTTCATATATGTTAATAAGAGCTATTTTTCCATTGTATTTCAAGAGTAATTGTGCTTGTTATTATGTGCCTTGATTGGTTATTCTATCATGGTTATTATTCTAGTTATATGATGGTGATAAGCACAGTTTTATGTCAGAATTTAGTTATGACTCTCATCATGTTTTGATTAGTAAGTTAATGGTTAATGAATGCATGAACTAATAAATGATAATGCAACTATTGAGAGAAGGCATTAGACCTTCCTAACAATTCTCAGATAAGTATGAAACCCCTATGTTCAAATTTACATTTATAACCTGTAGATTACATGTTCTCAATGTGTTTGACGAAAGTATTGTCATGGTTGGAACTAGTTAGGTCAAGTGCTTGAAATTTTTTTGTATATCTATCTTTGTCTTGATGCATTTATCATTTTGGAAAGTTTTGTCAAGTTCTAGGCAGTGGTCTGGAGACTAGCCTTGAAAAAGTGGCTAAGATCTTGTGATCACAGGCACAAAAATGGGACAAAAAGATTGCAGTCGTTGGGAGGAAGGGTCATCCATGCAACTGGATGGTTATAGTCGAATTTTTGCAGTATTGTGCCAACGTTTGGGAGTCTAGGTTGGTGAAAAATCAAGTTAACTTAGTGTTATGGAATATAGAGTGGTTGTTTAGCTCCTAGGTGTCATGTAGCTCATTAGGAAAGTGAGTAAATATTTGGTTGGACGATTCCACTTATGTAAATGTACCTAGGAGGTTGAGTCATATCATAGTAAGTCTTCATCACATATTTACCTCAGTGGATTGGTGAACTTGGGTAAGTGTGGGAGGAGAGTGTTACAGATTGGTATCAGAGCATGGTTGAACACTTGGACTAGATGAATGTGTTTTTCATGCATGAATGAAGGTTGTATATGTTCTTGCTATGCATGCATGTTGGTGTTCATTGTTACGTTTGTGTTTTCCTATAGAAGTTGGTGATGTTTTTATTGGGATGTGTTTATCATGAATGCATGTTGGTTGTATATGCATTTGTTATGCATGCCAATGTCTACATGTTGTTATGCATGCATTGTTATGGGCATGGTTGTCATGCATGAGGCCATGGTATGCAGTTGGTATTGTCATGCATGCTGTCGACATACTGTTATGATTATAATTATAAATGTATCATTCTAATTTGGTTGATCTTGTAGACGAGATATCCCCCCCTGAACTATATTGAGGTATGTTGGTTATGTTTATGTTTGATTATCTGACATTGTATGCTTGCAGGAAGAAGAAGATCAAAATGACTAGAAAAATGGTGGATTATAGTTCACGAGACTTTCCCTATAGATCAGATGAGTAGCATGATGATGAGTACTCTCCTCACATAACATATATTTTTAGAAGTTTGAAAGTAGAAATAAGAAGTTACAAGGTAGATAATGACATAATCATTCAGTCACAAGAGACACTTGTCATGGAAAAGGAGAAACAAGCAAAGGATTCATGGTGGGCACAGGTTAGATAGATATGAAATAGTTAGAGATGGCATGTTCTTGGATACACCTGATAAGAGAGGTGATGGACATGGGTTCTACTCTAGTTCTAGTTTAGACATGTATCATGGTCATCATCGCTATCATGCTTACAAGAAGAATGGCAAGGGATATTTTCCATATGAGTTCAAGAAAGCCAAGCCACCTACATTTGATGGAGAATTGAAGAAGTTGGAATATGAAGAGGCATGGTTGCTTGGACTAAATAAGTTCTTTCAGTTGCTTGATTACACAGAGAACATGAAGGCCATGCTAGGTATTTTCAGTCTTGATGGGAAAGAAGAAATTTGGTGGGAAGATGTGAAGTGGGCTAGAGATATTAGTACATAGAAGTTAAGTTGGAATGAATTCAAGAGACTATTTAGGAAGAAATACTTGTTAGAAATATACTTTGAAAGTAAATCCAAGGAGTTCTATGAGCTAAATATGGGATCAATGACAAATGAGGAGTACACGACTAAGTTTCTAGAGTTATTGAGGTATGTAACATATCTTAAGGATGAGAAAGCCAAATTTCATAGATATGTCAGTGGATTACCATTAGAATTTAAGGATTAGATTGAGTATGATGAGCCTCGATCAATGGAAGAATTCATTGGGAAATTAATGAACTCCTATGAGTAATTAAAGCATAAGACATAGTCTTAACAAGGTTGGAAATGGAAATCAAGACTAAAGGCAGATGGCTACTGAAGCGAACAAGACCTCATGATGCAGGTGAGAAACAGAATGTTGTTACTTGTAAGAAGTTTAATGTAGTTGGAAATGGACATGGATCACAGCCTGGAGGGCAAAAAAATCGAGGTGATGGTAAGGGATAGTTGCAGTGTTGGATATGTGGCAAGAAGCATCTCAAGAAGTTTGTTTTTCATATTATGGTGGTAGGCCTTAGATCTACAATGCATAGGAAGCACAGGCAGTTGGGGATGTTGGGTAGAGCATTCATCGAATCTATGCAACATTGGATAATAGGAAGGCAGATCACCAGGCATCTATGATTGAGATGGACGATAAGATTTGTGATCACTTTGTTTCTATTTGGATTGACCCTATATCTAATTATAGCTATGTTAACCTTGACCTAGTGGATAAATGTGGTTTGAAAAAAAAAAAAGGTGCATGCATAGTCTTGGTTAGTACAGTTGGATATAGGTACAAAGAAAAGAGTTCACCATTGGGTAAGATCTTGTGCATTTGATTTGAATGATATGCCTACATTAGTGCATATGAATGTGTTTCCATTGGGATCGTACGATATACTTCTCGATATGGATTGATTGTACTTTCATAAGACCAAAGTAGATTGTTATGAGAATGGAGAACAAATAATCTTGCAGGGTAAGAAGAAGGCTACATCAGAGAATATTGTAGGGTAATAAGAAGGCTACATCAGTTAGAATGGCAACAACTATGCAGGAAAATCACAATCGTAGGAAAGGGTGTGTGTTATTTGTAGTGCATATTTCCAGTGATAAAGGTAAGGATGTTGAGGATGTGTAAGTATTTAAGAAGTATATGGTCTTGTAGTAGTTTTAGGATGTGTTTCCAGTAGATATTTCAATTTTTCCACCTCACACAAAAGTGTAATTTTCTATTAATTTGGTACCAAGGGCAGCACCAGCATCATAGGCACCTTACATGATGAGCACTCTAGAGTTAGTGTAATTGAAGTTGCAGTTGAAGGAAATGTTTGACAAGGGATACATAAGGCTAAGTGTGTGACCTTGGGGTGCACCAGTATTGTTTGTGAAGAAGAAGGATGGTACCCTTAGATTGTACATTGATTATAGGCAACTGAACAAGGTAACCATAAAGAACAAGTATATGCTATCGAAGATCGATGATTTTTTTGATCAGTTGAAGGGAGCAACAATGTTCTCAAAAATTTATTTGAGATCAAGATATCATCAGGTACACATCAAAGAAGAGGACATTTACAAGACTTATTTGCGGACTAGGTATGGGAATCATGAGTTTGTTGTAGTTCCTTTTGGTTTAACTAATGCTCCAACTACTTTCATGTGTTTGATGAATAGTGTGTTGCATCCTTATTTGGGCAAGTTTGTTATTGTATTCATTGACGATATATTTATATATTCTAAGAATGAGGAAGAGCATGCCGAACACTTAGTAGTAACAATGAGATTGCTAAAAGAGCATTAGTTGTATTCCAATCTTAGAAAATGTAGTTTCTTTTAGACATAGGTACATTACTTGGGACATGTTGTTTCTAAGAAAGGCATAACAATCGATCCAGAAAAGATAAGAGCTATCATGGAATGGGAAGCTCCTAGAAATGTTGATGACGTAAAATCATTCATGAGATTAGCAGGTCATTACACGAGGTTTATCAGGAGCTTCTCATAGATTGAATATCCTATTACATCATTCCAGAGGGAAGGAAAGAAATTTGAATGGACAGAGAAATGTGCAACAAGTTTTGAGCAGCTGAAGCAATTTGTGACAAATTCTCCAATTCTCCAAATTGCAGATCTGGATAGAGAGTTTGTGGTGTGTACATATGCTTGCAATAGAGGAATTGGTGGAGTCCTGATGCAGGAGGGATAAGTGGTATGCTATGAGTCAAGAAAAATGAATGAGCACGAGAAAAATTATGCGATGCATGATCTTGAGTTGGCAATGATCATCTATGCATTAAAGATGTGGAGGCACTATCTTCTAGATAAGAGGTTTGCATTGATGAGTGATCACAGTGGGTTGAGATATTTATTTGACCAACCTAATCTGAATTCCAGGTAAGTTAGATTGTTGGCTACTACTAGTGAGTTTGGCTTCGACATTAGGTACATTAAACTAAAATAGAACAGGGTTATAGATGCTCTTAGCATAAGAGTACAGGTAAATCACATAGCCACTGAGTTCATGTGGGACATACTTACAGGATCAGATCTTGCAAGTAGGACATAAAGATGACATGTATAGGGATCTTAGGCACATGTTACAGTAGTAGAGTATAGATGATTAGGATGTGGACTATCATCTCACAATAGACGGTTTGGTGAGATTTAGGGACAAGATCTATGTGCCAGAAAACAATGAACCCAAGAAGCTTATCTAGTGGGAATTTCATGTTAAGCCATATTCAGGTCATCCAGGATATCAAAACACTTTGACAACTGTGAATAAATTCTACTATTGACCGAACCTGAAGAAGGAAATGGTAGAGTTTGTGGCTAGATGTTTGGATTTTAAATAGGTAAAAGTAGAATGTAAGCATCCAGATGGTCTACTATAGCTGATTTTGATTCCAGAGTGGAAATAGGAGGTCATTTCCATGGATTTCATGACAGGCTTATTGAGGACATCTAAAAAACATTATTTTATCATGGTTGTGGTTGATAGGTTGACTAAAGCAGCTCAATTTTTTCCAGTTAAGTGTACTTATTCAGCTAGTGAGGTAGAATAGGTCTTCTTCAGGGAGATGGTGAGATTGCATGGTATTCTTAAGAATATTGCATCAGACAAAGATGCCAAGTTCACTTCCAAGTTTTGGAAGGAGTTATTTTCAACTTTGGGTACAAAGTTGGCATTCAACACGACTTATCATACACAGACAAATGGATAGACATAGAGGGTCAACAGAATTCTAGAGGACATGTTGAGAATGTATGTTATGCATCAACAATGGAAGTGGGAAGAGTATCTTCCACTAATTGAGTTTTATTACAACAATGGGTATTAGGAGTCACTGAGGGTGAGTACGTTTGAGGCACTTTATGAGTAGAGTTGTAATGATCCCATCAACTAGAGTGATCCAGAGAAAGGGGCGTTGATTTGACCAGACATATTGGAAAAAATGGAAAAGGAAATGCAGGTTATCAAGAAGAATCTAAGGGCATCACATGATAGAAAAAATTTTATTAGATTAACAAAGGAAATTTAAGGAGTTTCAGGTTAGGGATCATGTATACTTATGCATCAAGCTCGGGAAGAGCTCCTTGAGGACTGGGTCATGTGCAAAGTTTTCACCTTGGTATTGCGGGCCTTTTGAGATCCTTAAGAGGATTGGACTAGTGGCCTATAGAATTGCATTGCCTCTAACAATGGAATTCCATGGTTTTTTTCCATATTTTATTGCTTAAGAGATATGTAAAAGATGTTGATCATGTTATTAGTTGGTTTATATTGCAGGTGGAGCTAGAAGGAGAATTCTAGATAGAAACTCAATGCATTTTGCAGTGAAAATAACTCATGCTTTGGAATTGAGCAATCAAGCAAGTTAAAGTGAAGTGGAAGCACTTTGGGCCCGATGAAGGTACATGGGAGATGGATGATTAGATGCACGATATGTATCATTCATTATTTGCCAGTGGTCGCAAAGGAGTTTTGGTATATGTATATGTATTTATGTATGGTTTTCATTATAAATACCACAATAAATTGTGTTATAAATCTCCAATAAGTGGTATGATTGTCATGTTGGTTTTCTTTTTAGCAGGTTGTTCATTGTAAAAACTGATCAAGCTAAGTTATCAAGCTCCATAAGCAGTATGTTTTAGTTTTCGATAGTTTTTGTTGGTTGTAGGTGTCAGTGAACATCGAGGATGGTGTTCCCCTAAGGGGGAGGGGTATGTAACAACCCTGAGTTAAAAGTTCATGTAATAAATTTAATAAAGGAAAAATAAGACCAAGGTCATGGGACATGTAGACCAAGCTGAATGTTGGGCAAAAAATCCTAGTGGGTGTTCATTTGGTTTATTATGGCTAAGGAAATTGGAAAAGGTAATGAAAAATGATTTGAAAAGGAAAAGAGGCATTAATTGGCATTTTATTTATGAAAATAAAGGAAAATAGGAGAAAAGGAAAGGGAAAGGTCACGAGTTTCATGTGAAGAGGAAAATGAAGGAAAAATAGAGGAAATTATTGAAGAAAATAAAGGCCTCAATGAGAAGAGGCTTATGAGGATCAATTCACAACTTTTGTCAGTTTAACCTTTTGTCAGTTCGATTTTGGTGCTCTCTCTCTATTCTCTATTATCTCATACTCATGCACACTTAGAGCATTCTTGGAGCACTCTAGCATTGGAGCAAGTAAGGTAAAGGAAGGATAAGAAAGAAGAGGGAAGAAAATATCAAGCAAGGAAGGGTTGGATCAAGCGACTACAATGGGATTACTTGTAGGTATTGAGTTGTTTGCATGATTTCCTTACTAGTTTTGGCATGCATTGTACATGCCTGTATGTGTTTGGTTCTCTTTCTATCATTGGCATGGGTTTTTCCATGTGTGATAGTGGTTTCAACCTTGCCTTTCCATTTCTGTATAACCATGGTGTGATGGGGTTCTTTCATTTGGTTTAGCTTTGGATTGTCGTATGGTTTTGGAACTGAGTGAGGTGGTCTTAGGAAAATTATCAAGGGTCTAGGAATCCCTTGAACAGTAATGGTGGGTTACATGGTAAATATTGAGGGTAGAGATGAGAGAATTCCTCAATGTATTGGTGAATAAATCTGGAGGCATCCAAGCTTGTTTAGGCCTAGTAATTCCTTGACTGGTAATGGTGGGATTGTGGTAAAGCATGGTAGTGTATGTTTATTGTTTGGCATAGGAATCCCTTAACCGGTAATACTTGGATTGCGGTAAATATGGTTGTATAGATGAGGGTTTAGGGCCTAAAAATCCCTTGACTTGTAATGGTGGGATATGCAGTAAATCATGAGGAAGCCCTGGTTGTTTTTGTTGTGAGTCCCATATTCATGCTTGGAATATGGCACAGGGGTGATTGCCTGAAAGAAAGATTTGGTTTAGCCCAATCTATGGCCAGGTGGTACATGGAAGTCCCTGACTTGGTTGGTTTTTGCATATGTTAATAAGAGCTCTTTTTCCATTGTATTTAATGAGTAATTGCGCTTGTTTTTATGTGGTTTTAATGGTTGTTCTATCATGGTTATTATTCTGGTTATATGCTAGTTATAAGCATGGATTTATGATAGAATTTAGTTATGGCTCTCATCATGTTTTCATTAGTAAGTGAATGGTTAATAAATGCATGACCTAATAGATGATAATGAAACTATTGAGTGAAGGCATCACACCTTCCTGATGATTCTCAAATAAGTATGAGACCCCTATGTTTAGATTTGCATTTATAACCTGTAGATTACATGTTCTCAATGTGTTTGACGAAAGGACTGTCATGGTTGGACCTGGTTAGGTCAAGTTCTTGACTATGTTTTGTATATATACCTTTGTCTTGATGCATTTTATCATTCTGAAAAGTTCTATCAATTCTAGGTAGTGGCCAGGAGACTAGCCTTGAAAAAGCAATGTTATTTCTGAAAGGTAGAGCATGAGTGGAATCCCGTGGCAAAAACCATATGAATAAACCTTGCAAATTGTTGGAAGCACTGAAATCATAAATGTACACTTTTATTGCGAGGGAATTTATAATGGATCTAAATCCTCCCGTTGAATCAAATCAGGTCCATCAAGGCATGCAACAGACATGTCCAACACTTTCTCTTATCATGGGCACAATATATGAATCCATGGTATTCCAAGCATTTCATGGAAAAGTAATAGGCAATTCCCACAAGAAGCATGATGTTAATTAATGAGCTCAGCTAGAAAGAGGGAAATTGAGTGCCTATGTGGTGAAGTAATGAGAGAGAAACTGATATTTTGTCCAGTGCAAAAAGGCGTCCTTCTGCAGAAATAACGTATGAAGCTATGAAAATCGGATTGGCCGAGGGAGGTTCTCCGTCACATATAAGCCACATGAGATTTTCCTAGTTGGCCGGCAAGCTTAACGGTAGAAACAGCAACAACTTGACACCCTTTCGTACCCATCGTAACATTCGTTGTCCTTATCGAGGTCATTTAATTGGTGGGATGGTGGGGTACTTTAAATTTTCCTTCCACCAATTGCATGTTTTACTCTCATACCAATCATCACATTTTAATACTATTAATTTCATAAACTTCATACTTTTTAGGTTTATATATAAAAATAAAAGAAAATTTAGTACTCCATGCCTCCCGAGAGGTTATATGGCACGAGCGAGTCAAATTGTATTGAATTATTATTATTTTGTCGTGTTTTTAAAATTTTAACTAAAATTTTGAAAAAATAGCTCAATATTCCTATTTTTCTGTAAATTTTGAAAATAATTTTCTAATTTTCTGAAAATCTTATTTCTAATTTTTTGAAAATATTATTTCTAATTTTCCATTGTTTTGGAGGGTTTTGGCAATTTTAACCAAAATTTTGAAAAAAATAACTGAATATTCCTATTTTCCTATAAATTCAAAAATAATTTTCTAATTTTCTAAAAATCTTATTTCTAATTTTCCATTGGTTGGGGGAGCTATGATGGGACATAAATCTTATTATATGAAAAATAATTTTAATGTAGTAAAAGGACTAATTTGTTGAGTGGTTATTCCATCTTTGATACTGACATTGTTATTCTTGACACTGCTATTGTTGTGCATAATGATGCCAAAAATGATGGAGCTCTAGGTCCCTTACATAGGGCGGTGGGGAAAGGGGTATAATGTTAATACGGTTGTATTTGTTTCTCGAAGGTAATTCTTAGTTGTGAAACTATGCCGGGAAACCAACTCGACCAATCATTAAGTTCAAGTTGACCCTAAAACCAAAGGGAAATCCCTCAGTATTGTGAGGCTTTCTTTCTATTCACTATCACTAGATAGTAGCCTATGAAACACAATGGCCAAATATAGTATTTGTTGTATAGGTGGTTGCTTCAAGTCTCCAATTCCTTGTTAACAAAATAAATCCCTCTCTTGCAAAAGCCTCATCAAAGTGCAATTTTGGTAGAGGAATAGAAGAGAAATAGACTGTCAAGTATTCTCCCTAAATACCTAATCATCTAACATGGCAGATGCGTGTAGAGGTACCTCTATAAACCACATACATACATTTAAGAGATTATAAAAGGAAATAATTTAATGATGTAGAGATACTAATCCAAACAAATTGTCCAATTATCCAGTCTCAGTGTAGATGATTTCTTTGCAGTGGGTTGTCAGAGGGGTTGATACTCAACCGAGCCTTTCCCAGTGCTTCTATATTACCTTAAACATATGCATAAACATATTATGAAATCGTAGGAAAAGACATACATAAGAAGAAAATTATGTCATGAACTGGAGCCAGAAGCCCTTGATTAAGAATTCTATAATAGAAGTCTTTACAAAAAAGTCTAGGTTGTGGCATCAAAGGCCAACCCTTTTACAATGAAAATTAAAGAATATATAGAAAAATACAATAAAAAAATTGTTTCTATTTTTAGGAACATAAAACTAAGCTCTAGGAATCAAAATCAATAAACATTTTAAAAATAAACTAAATCTGGAATAGGCGATAAGGTATCTCAAATATTGGAGCTTCTAGAGTCAACTTCCTTGGATTTGGAATGATCTGCTGCTTGATATGTGGATCTAGTGATTTGATATCTTAATCATGTTTAGTTGATTCTAGGTGTAGAATTTTTGACTGCCACATGCTTCTGATTGCTGAAAATTTGTTGGATTGCTGCTAGGTGTTCTTTGATTATTTATATTCTGCCTTAAAAAATGAAACTCAACTACTGTTGAGTTTCGACGTCTAAATATTATGGAATTTATTTCTTCACTATTGTTGAAAAAATAATTTTGACACCTATTAACTGACTGCCTGGAGATGCTCATATGTTTCTTTGAATGTTTAAATGTTGCCTACAATCACTGATTTAATCCATGAAAATTTGGATCTGGTCGCTGATTGCTAGATGGGAATAAAAAAACTCAATATAAAACCTCATGAAGATTGGCATTATCAACTTCATTGGTATAACTCTCTGATCGAATGGTATATAACTTCTTTGCTACAACTATGGCATTAACATCTTGTTCAGAGGTTATAGGGGTTTCTCCTAAAGGAATGTTCCTATTAGTCAAAGGAAAATTAATATTGTCTTTTTTACCCAAAATGCTGAGTAGAACCATCAACCTTTTCTGTAGAAAATGATGCAAGCCATTCCATTTCAAGAAAATCATTCAACAAATTAAATTCTGAGGAATCAAATTCTTTATTTGCAACTATATATATATATATATATTATATATATATATAATATATTATATATATATATATATATATATTATATATATATATATAGATATATATATATATATATATTAAACTATGCTAATTCAGAAAACAATTATGAAGCCCAAGATTCAACACAACTAGATTCATCTCCTATTTTATCTTTTCTATCTCCTATCACACAAGTTCTTAAGAAGATATAGAAGCCTCCTAGAGACAAACCCCGAGTTGAAAGAAAAGGGTTAGTTCCTAGGGCATCCGAGAGGATTGCTTTTGAATATTATCTAAAGGATTTCTTCAACACTCCATATGTCACGTAATTCGAAAAATGATAATTCAGAGCTTGGTTCAATATCCCTTCGCCAAGGTAAACTCAAGCAAACACATAGATCGAAATACACATTGGTAGATATGTCTAGTCTCAAAGAGAAATGCATTGGTTTTGGTGGCCAACACACAACAATACATAGTTTAACATTGTTATTGTAGTATAGATGAGCAGAAGGAAGGAAAGGAGAAAAATCGACGCAGAGGGCTAGACATAACACAAAATCCTAAGAAAAAATATCCAACATAAATATGGAAGAGTGACGAGGTGAGTGGAATGTGAATCAAGGTCTCAAGCTCTATGCATCATGAATACATTTGTCACTAATTAGCATAAGTAAATATGTGCTTACATACATGTAATGTAGGCTATCAAATAACACAAGTAAATATGTGTTTACACAGGTACTTCTCACTACTTAGAAACATAAATACAACCATGAGAGAGTGAAACCAACAAATTCATTACACAATTTCAAAAGAGGAAAGACATACATGAAATGATATACAAAGGGGAAAAAATATTGCGCATTGCTCCAATTAGAATTAACAAAACTGCTTCATTAATATTTGAACATGAAGTCCAAAACACCAATCCATCATATTTAAGAATTGTATATGCCCGGGAACCTCATGAAAAAGCAAATTGAACCAAAGTGGAACCACTTTCTCTGCAAATAGAGCTCAGAACTTGCAAAAGCAAAATTTGGGCCTTTAGAATGCAGAATTTGTGAACATATCTTAAGTGTTTCTTCCCTCTATTTATAAGGAAAGGGGGAGCTTTGAACAATGGTTAAAAAATATCTCAAACGAGCTCCAACTATCTAATCAACTAGCTATCTTGGCGTGCGAATGTTATCCTACCCAAAATGATTACAATTGGATTTTATTGTGTTCTTGAAAATGCAAAAATTACAGAATAATAGACATAAAGAAAATTGAATGATGGTTGAAGAAAAAATATCCCTACCATTCCTGTGATGGCCTTCAATCAGACCACGTCTTTGGCATGATGTTTCTCTTTAGTTGTTCGGCCAGTTCACCTGTCACTTTCGCCTTAACCTCTTGAATTACCCACTCTCTAGAGTTGGGAGCGATCAACTGTCAGTTGCTTGTCACAATGCAGAAACAGAGATCGACCTGACAACAATCCTTCATTGTTTGACTGTGTGGAGATTCATGCTGAGAAATTTATTCTTAGGTGACCTGCACACTCCTCTAAGAGTCCTATGCTTATGTATCGTTCCAAAGATCTTGAGCATCCATAAGGTGACGAATTTGTTCTTATTTACCATGACCATTCGTGTATGTGAAGTAGTCAAATTCATTTATGTTGTCAATGTTGTCCTTAGTTTCTTGTTACAAAGTCTTCCATAGGATTAGCCCTTTTCAATTACCAACTCCTCTATGCCTGTATTCCATATCGTTGCTACTAGCCCATACCTTATTTAAAGCCTTGTACTTCCTTATCGGAGTGATTCCATATCGAAATCTTCACAGTGGTGCAGTATTATAATATTTTGATTTCCAACCTCCGATATGACGAGCTCCTTCCTCTTATCCCTTCCTTCATTTCTCACCATAGGACCAAGGGTCATGACCTGCCGCTTAGCCTTGAGTTGCTAGAGAGTTTTTTTCCCTGTCGAGGGCTATTTTTCCTTTATTAAGCTCTTAGCGTCCTCAAATCTTTGAGTTTTTGCAACTGTGATGCCAACCCAATATTGGAACCCCCTTATTGAAACTTTTTCAAGTATCGAGCGTTACAAATTTCCTACATCCTCAACCTCCGATACGCCTATCTCCCATATGATGTCATTGCTCCATGTAGAACCTCATGAGTGGTGACACATGTCACCTAGATTTGTCGCCTTAGGCCCCCTCAAAATGCCAAAACTTCCTGCCATGTGTCCTTCCATATCGCCACGTCATATTGACGTCAGATGCCACTGTAGCTTATTGGGACCAATCATATGCCACCACGTGTCCTACTAGAGGAAAGAGAAAAGGGTATGCCCACCTTTGGTTTTGCGATCAAATACTTTGTTAATCCTTTATCGGCATTCTCGATGGTTTTTAACACTATCAACCTTCACTCATATCGTAACTTTTTAAAAGGTTATCTTGTTTAGAAGTTCTAATTCTTCGATCGCTGATATGCCCGATGCTCTCATGTTGCGATCGTCGATATGGCTGATGATCTAATTTTGCCAACACCGATATGGTTGATGCTCTAATGTTGCGATCACTGATATCTCTGGACCTACGATATGTGATCTCTGATATATCAAACCTCTGATATTCCTTCCTAAAGCTTCAATCCTTGAATTTTAGCAGACCATATCTTTTGATCTAGGAGTTCAATCTTGGACTTCCACATGTTGTTGGAGAGCTTGTTCAGAGCACTATCTAATGGAGAGGGTCTGATGTAGGCTTTGATTCTTCCTATGGCTTGCAAGATGACTGCAATCTTCTCTGCTCATTTACACTTTGGACAACTTGAAACACATTTTGCAGTAAGCGACAACATTGGCTCCAATTGTGGACAGTGCCTTGCTGGGAAGCTGTTGAGAACCTACTGACTAGTAGCCTTCACCACTGGGCATGGAGTCAAAAATATGTTGAACCTATAAAACTATAAAATCTGCATGGAAATTTATTTGCTGGGAGTCCTTTCCTCATAAAACTAAAATGGAGAACTACAAACTCTAAAAAATGGATATTAAACACTCACATAGTGAGCTTATTTATATACAACTCCTACTTATGCATAGGGCTAAATTCACCCAAGGGAGGTCAACCTTCCAACGATACCATCCCTGCATCTGATTACTAAAGGTTATGCCATTTTTATCTTGAATGTCAACAAATAACACAGGCATGCACCATTTTAAATCTTCTGGTAAAACATTTAATACATACCCCATAATTTAGATCGGTTGCTGACTAAAGAAATATGCCATATAGTCATCTACTAGATCATAGAACTGATGAGGGAAGTTTATGGTTGTCTCCCTCTCTTGAACTGTTTCCCAACAGGAATCGTTTTGCAACAGGCAGCCACCGACATTGAATTCCTCTTGAACTATGGGCTCTTCTTGAAGGAGTTGTTGTTGGTAATATTCTCCCCACTTGTTTGTAAGCATATCTCTTTAAAATTCTGCAACAATCTCATCCTCCTCTGAATCATCCAAATCATAGATCAGAGAATCTTTATCGATTTCAATATCAGATTCTTGAACTTGTTCTCCATTTGAAGGATGTGGATCATAAATTGGAGCCTCTTTATTAACCTCTTGGTGGGCCTCCTCTTCTTGTACAACTTCCCATGTATAGGACTATAATATTCATGCATTTCTCAACATCCCATCAGAGTCATATGAGTCATAAGAAGGAGAATCATCAAATTCGATAGAATAAGATCTTTTAGGGTTTATTTGCAGATTGATAATGTCTCCTTCTTCCCTTTCTTGATCATTGGGTGATGCTTCTTGATGCAAGTATATGTTTTCTTGGAGTTGAGCCTCACAAACATCTTTAGCAGGATCATTAACATAATAAATATTTTCAACATTGCACAATAATCTTCAAACGGAGCACCCGGTGGATATAATATTTTGCAAAAGATATTAAATGCTATGTGAAAGCTCTTTAAGAAAGATATGTTGCCATGACGTATTGTTCTGTACCAAACTATAGAAGCTTCATCTAAAAAATACATGACCAATTTCATTTTCACATCTTAAAAAACAATACCTTGTTGTTCCATGAAAATGCTTGAGGTGTTGGTCCAACCTTCTATCGATGTTTCCACTGAATCTAGGAAAATAGGTATACGATTCATGAAATGAAGCGGCATGATGGGGATAACCAATAACAAAAGAAAAGTCTAGTGGGGAAAATTTGTTGGCAAGAATGCAGGAAGGGCCAGTTTGAAAACTCGTTTAGGTGAGTGATCTCAAGTTCAAATGTAGGTGGTGTTTTATGTTGTTTAGCATCAAGGTGAGTATGAGGCCTCTTGAAAGCTGGGATGACCAAATGAGGATATAGACAGGGAGTCACTTGGGTGTTTACAATAAGATTCAAACAGTGGATTCGCACAAATGTTTACAATAAGTTTCAAATAGTGGAGTTGCTAATGTGAGAGATCTTCAACCCACACTTCCCTTGCTCACCTGACAAAGGAAATGTAAATATTTCGTACCCAAGAAAAATATTCTAATTCATTCCCTGACAAAGATGCGAGAAATATGTCGTAGAGTTTTCTATATCCTATCACACAAGTCCTTCAGAAGATATAGACACCTGCCAGAGACAACCCCTGGGTTGAAAGAAAAGGGTCAGTTCCCAGAGAATCTAAGAGGAGTGGTTTTGAATATTATCTAAAGGCTTTCTATTGCACTCCATATGTCACGTAATTTGAAAAAATATAATTCAGAGCTTAGTTCAATATCCCTTCTCCAAGGTAAACTCGAGGAAATATATAGATCGGAATACACACTGGTAGATATAGCTAATATCATAGGCACACAACAATATACAATTTAACATTGTTATTGTAGTATAGATGAACAGGATGAAGGAAAGGATGGAAATTGATGTAGAGGGCTAGACATAACACAAAATCCTAAGCAACAATCTCTAGCAAATATATGGAAGAGTGAGGAGGTGAAAATGTAGAAAAAGTGGAGTGTGAATTAAGGTCTCGAGCTCTATGCCTCATGAATACATTTGTCACCAATTAGCATAAGTAAATCTGTGCTTACATACAGGTACTATAGGCTATCAATTAATACAAGTAAATCTGTGTTTACACAGGTACTTCTCACTTCTTAGCAGCATACATACAACCATGAGAGAGTGAATTCGACATCTTCATTACACAATTTCAGAAGAGGAAAGACATATATGAAATGATATACAAAAGGGAAAACATACTACCCATTGCTTTGATTGGAATCAACAAAACTGCTTCATTAGTCTTTGAATATGGAATCCAAATCACCATTCCATCACATTTAACAATTGTATGTGCCCGAGCACCTCATGAACAAGAAAATTGAACCAAAGTGGAATGCTTCATTAATCTTGAATATGGAGTCCAAATCACCATTCCATCACATTTAACAATTGTATGTGCTCAAGCACCTCATGAGCAAGAAAATTGAACCAAAGTGGAACCACTTTCTCTACAAACGGAGCTTAGAACTTGCAAAATCATAATTCGGGCCTCTAGAATGCAGAATTTGGGAACCTATCTTAAGTGTTTCTTCCCTTTATTTATAAGGAGAGGGGGATATTGGAACATTAGTTAAAAAATATATCAGCCGATCTCCAGTTGTCTAATTAATTAGATGTCTCAACATGCGAAGGTTCTGCTGCCTAAAATGATTACAATCGGATTTAATTCCATTCTTGAAAATGCAAAAATTACATAATAATAGACATAAATAAAACTGAATGATGGTTGAGGAAAATATCTCCCTGCCATTCTTGTGATGGCCTCCAATCAGGCCATGTCTTTGCCATGATGTTCCTCTTTAGTTGTTCTGTTGGTTCACCTATCACTTTCGCCTTAACTGCATGAATTACCCACTCTTTGGAGTTGGGAGCGATTAACTGTCGGTTGCTTGTCACAGTGTAGAAACGAAGATCAACCTGACAATCCTTCATTGTCTGACTGTGTGGAGCTCCATGCTGAGAAATAAATTCTCAGGTGACTTGCACACTCCTCTAAGAGTCCCATGCTTATTTATCATTCCACAAATCTTGATCATATCTTGACTGTCCACAAGGTGCCCAACATGTTCTTATTTACCACAACCATTCGTGTACGCGGAGCTGTCAAATTCATCTCTGTTGCTAATGTTGTCCTTGGTTTCTTGTTACAGAGTCTTCCACGGGATTAGGCCTTTTCAATTACTAAATCCTTTGTGCTTTTATTCAATATCGTTGCTGCCAACTTATACATTTTTTAAAGCCCTGTACTTCCTTATTAGAGAGATTCCATATCACAATCTTCATAGTGGTGTAGTATTCTAATCTTTTGATTGTCGACCTCCAATATGATGAGCTCCTTCTGCTTAACCCTTCCCACATTTCTCCCCATAGGACCGAGGGCCATGACCTGCCACTCAACCTTGAGTTTCTAGAGCGTTTTTGTTCCTTCCGGGGGCTATATTTACTTTGTTAAATGCTTAGCACCCTTGGTTCTCTGAGTTTTTGCAACTATGGTGCCAACGCAATATTGGAGCCCCCTTATTGGAAACATTTTCAAGTATCAAGTGTTACAAAGTGCCAACATCATCAACCTCCAATACACCGACCTTTGATATCATGTCATTGCTCCACGTGGTACCTCATGAGTGGTGACACGTCTCACCCATATTTTTCCCCTTAGGCCCCTTAAAATGCCAAAACTACCTACCACATGTCCTTCCATAATGCCATGTCATACTGACATCAGATGCTAATATAGCTTATAAGGACCAATCATATGCCACCACATGTCCTATTATAGGAGAGAGAAAAGGGCTCGCCCACCTTTGGTTTTGCGATCAAATGCTTTGTTAATCCTTTATCAACATTCCCGACAGTTTTTAACACTATTGACACTTCACCCATATCACAACTTTTTAAAAGGTTCTCATGTTCAGAAGTTTTGATTCTCCAATCACCGATATTCCCGATGCTATGATGTTGTGATAGCTAATATGGATGATGCTATGATGTTGTGATCGCCAATATATCTGGACCTTCGATATATCAGACCTCCGATATTCCTTCCTAAAGCTTCAATCCTTGAACTTCAGCAGATCGTATATTTTGATCTAGGAGTCCATTATTGGACTTCCAAATATTGTTGGAAATCTTGTTAAGAGCACTCTCTAATGGAGGGGGTTTGATGTAGGCTTTGAGTCCTCCTGTGGCTTGGAATGCTCATTTACACTTTGGACAACTGGAAACACATTTTGCAGTAAGTGGAAACATCTCCATTTCCTCATAGCCCCATGAATACATTGCTCCAAACTACTATTATCAACGTACATATATGCCAAGATCCTCCTCTAGCATTAGTTCCAACAAAACATTAGGGCCGAGCTCGGATATTGGTGGAATAAAATATGGATTTTCCATTAAACGAATTTGAGCAAGACGCCCTTGCGTAATTGTTGTAAGCTAAAGAAGAATTTTGTTGGGTGAGGGGAGATTACTTCTCAGAAGTTGTTTTTTACTAGGGGGTGCTGAAATGTTTCCCAAATTTCCACATTCCTAGAGTGGTTTTACAAAACCACAAATTGCAGAGGCTCCCTTCTCTTTAAAATTTATAAAAACCCCGGGGATCCAAAATTAAATCTCAACCATTAATTTTTGAACACCAACATCTATCGTTGAAAGTTACAAGAAGTTTATATCTATGAAATTTTACCACCTATCGAAACTTGGAGAAAACCCAAATCTCTTCCTTTAGTTTTCTAGCTGCTTAATGACACCTTTGCCATTCTTGTAAATTTGTTGGTAATTGGATGTTGTTCATTTCTTCTCGGTGCCCCATGTGACAAGAGTATATTGCCTATAACAACTTCTCAGCATTTGGCACTAAAATTTTCAAATTGTAAGAGATTAACCTTAATTTCCTACATCAACATCGATTTGCTTTCGTGCTTTTAGATAAATATTTGTTTGCAATCGACACTTGGAATTTAGCTTGCACCAAGTGTACTCTTCACTTGAAAGATAAAAATTATATTTGACAACAATTACCTTAGTGGAATCATAGAGATGGGCATTTATTTTCCTTTATACCTGAACTCTCAACGTGTTTGGGTGTTTATAACCTTTGGAAACTGGACATTTTGATGACTTAACACTTATATGAATGTTGCATTTAGTTTTATATGAAAGGGAATAATCCCATATGTGGAAGCTAGCAGATAATTTATTCTTAATAATTCCCCTTTCCTTTAGTACAATTCAAAGCGTTGAGTGTATATGCCCCTTTGTGGTTCCTCCATTAGATTTCGACTAGTGCTTGTGGGTTCCTCTATTGGTTTTCGATTATGACAATAGTTGGTGGGATTTGATATTTGATGGGTATGGATCTTGATGGTGTATGTGAGCATGATGTAGACTTGGATATTAGGATCCAAGCCCAATTCTTTCTTTTTAGTGCATAAAATTAATATTTTAAATAAATGATTTTATAGAAAATATAACATTATATTTTATAAAATTAAATTTATTAAAAAATTATAATTATAATTAAAAATAACTCAGAAGCTTATAAAAACAATCTTGTCACAGACATTTTCATGTGCCCATGAATCTGGCTAGGATATTAATTAGCAAATTTTGAAAATTTTTGTAACTTTGAAAGGGGGTAAAAAAAAGTTACAACATCGGCTCAAACTGGGGACTATTTCCCCTTGCGGGATGTAGAGGAATAATAGACCAATTTACCTGAACCCATTTGGCATGGAGTCATACCAAACCTTTTATCCATCACTTGTGACCTATGACCCGCAAATTCGAAACCATACCTCTTGCACTGATCTAAATACTGACTCACACTAAAATCTAAAAGTTGAAAATTGCTTAAATTGAAATAGCTGACACTCTAAATTGTAACTGAAAGAAAAATGAAAAATTGTTGCTAAAGTATTACAAAATTATTTTTCTCTAAGGGTTTCCATAAATTTGATAACTGGTCTACTTAAAAAGAAAAATAATTTAGCAGTACTACCTTATTCATTGGGCTATGGAGCCCATGGAAATTTATTAAAGAATTCTACATCTATTAGTAAACCTATAACTTGTGACTCACATACTAATAAATAGCATGCCGAAAACCGTAACCACCTCAAAATAAAGCAATCCATATACTGAACACTGAAATGGATCCATAAATTATACTGAAATTATCCCTAACTACACACACTACTATTTTACTGGATTGAATTTTGCATTGTTAGGTGTAGTCAAACTTCCAATACAACCAGGTGAGGATTGGATTAATTGACAGACCACCTTTCATGCATTTGAGGATATGAAAAATATTTTCAATATGAAACTCAAATTCCATAGGAAACTGATACTTACAGGTGAACTTTGAAAGCTTCATCCTCTACAGATATCTAAACTTTTGATCACCATCAAGAGGAACAAATATATGATTCTGAAAGTAATCATTATAAGATCTTAAACAAACACAACAATGATTACAACTAGCATTTGGAACCAATGAAATTGGTTACCCAGTGGAATCATCATATAGACAAAGTGGAGCCACCAGGTGAAAGAAATGCAACTAGTATCATATGTCTAATCCTTATTCACCAACAAAGACTAGATATAATCTACTATCTCTCTCCAAAGATAGATATATTTGTTACTTCACTCCTTGAAAACGATGGCAAATGTTGTATCTATTTCTTGAAGGAAGTTCTTGGCTGCGAAACTGTGCTGAGAAACCAACTTGACCAATATTTAGGTTCAAGCTGGCCCTTGAACGAGAGGGGGTTCCCTCAATGTTACAGTAGGCATATTTAAGAATATTTAGGCACATTTAGGATTTTTTTATATAGGTGGTTGCTTCGGGTCTCCAAACCCTAGTTAACAGATAAATCCCTCTCTTATAGAGGCCTCATAAAAGTGCCAGGGTTCAGCGATAATAGAATAACATAGCATTGAAAGTGTTTGGTAGAGAAATAGAAGAGAAATTAGATAACCAAGTATCCTCCCTGAATACCTAACCATCTAACATGGCTGATATGTGAAGAAGAATCTCTATAGCCCACATAAATACATTTAAGAGATGACAGAAGGAAATATTTTAATGATGCAAAGATACTAATCCAAACAAATTGTCTAATTAGCTAGTCTCCATGTAGATGATAAATTTGCAGTGGGTTGTCAGGGGGGGTTGATACTCAACCCAGCCTTGCCCAGTTATTCTATATTACCTGAAACATATGTAGAAATATATTATGAAATAATTGTAAAATACATACATAAGAAACACATTATGTCATGAACTAGAGCCAAAAGCCCTTTGATTGAGAATTATGTAGTAGAAGCCTTTACAAAAATTTATGGGTTTTGGCATCAAAAGCCAACCCTTTTACAATGGAAATTAAAGAATATATAGAAAAATACAATAAAAAAAACTGTCTCTAACTTTTACGAACATAAAACTAAGCTTTAGGAAATAAAATCAATAAACATTTCTAAAAATAAACTAAATCTGGAACAGGCTGCAAGGTATATTGAATATTGAAGCTTTTGGAGTCAACTTCCTTTTATTTGGAATGATCTTCTGCTTGATATGTGGATCTAGTGTTTTGATATCTTAATCATGTTTAGTTGATTCTAGGTGTTGACATTTTGACTACCACATGCTTCTAACTATTGAAAATCTATTGGATAGCTGCTAGGTGTTCATTGATTGTTTATTTTCTGCATTAAAAAATAAAAGTCAACCACTATGGAGTTTCGATGTTTAAAGATTATGGAACTGATTTCTTCGTTGTTACTAAAAAAGCAAATTTGACATTGTTGATAGTGCTGGACTTGCCAACATTTAGGGGATATCCCCGATATGAAGTCCCAACCAGACCTCACACTGTTTGGTGTAGGAGTCCCATCTAGTATAAAGGTCCAGTTAAGATATACTTAGAGATATGCCTTGGCTCTAGCTATCAACACATGAGAGCATTGCGCTGGTATATTCAAAAAGCAACGTAAGTGTGCTTGGTGAGTGCATAATGTAACTTGTGTCTCTGTTCTCTTACTGCAAAGGGGGAGAGTAAAGTGAGCCTCTAAGTGATAGATAATAGTACCACTCAAGAAGAGACACATGCTAATTGGAAAGGTTTGTCCATAATCCAGCGGAATAGTCCACAGTGAATGCGGAAGTCGTTAAAACCAAAGTGCAGGGGACAACACATACACCACCTAGCGGAGTAGTCCACATGGATGTGACGATTGTTAAAACCAAAGAGAAGGGACAACACGTACACCACCCAGCAGAGTAGTCCACACGGATGTGACGGTCGTTATAACTATAAAACAAAGATGATATGTCAAGCATACCGTGGAGTAGTCCATAAGGATGTGACAATAGTGATAACCAATACATAAAGGTGGTATGTCTAGTATCCCATGGATTAGTCCACAGGGATGAGACAGTGATGATAGCCAATACAACACATTCCCAACAATGTAAGTACTAAAACATCGAATGTAGTTAAACTATATTAGTACAGGTGAAACAAACATGCATTACAAATTTTGAAAGAATAGTCTTACAAACATCTAGAAAATATGCATGAAAACGTGTTGGCCTTAATAGACTTCTGAATTAAGACACACTCCTAAGACAAATTTATACACCATACATCACTAGTCCCAGTAGTGGGACATTGGAGCCACTCCTTTCTCCTTAAAGAATTGAATGTCTACTCTTAAGGTTTTCTGGGAGGAGCCAAGGTGAAAATTCCACGCTCAGACAATGGGAGGGGTATATATTGCCAAGGGTGATGCTTGACCCTCATGACTCTTGGACTACCTTCATGACCGTTCAACTTCCTATGACTTTTCAACTGACATAACTCTTCAACTTCATGTGCGAGTTCATTGGAATTTCACTTTACATTACATTCAGTTACAACAGATAAGGCCTAGAGTGGTGATGTGGCCTTGACAACTCATGACACAACTTGACATGAAACTATTGACATGTATTAGCTGGCTATGGTGGTAATGTCAAGTTGTTGCTCTGCTTAGTGATAGATGTAATCTCAGGTGTGCTTTGTCTTCTCCTCTGCATGACTTGATGACGCAGGGTCTTCAATGGTATTGGTCTTGTAAGATGGTTCCATGCATGTGTTCCTTTCGCTTTCTACTTGATGTGATTCGTTCATTTTTCTAGTTGTAAGTAAGTCTTCTAGAATGTGCACTCCTTATTCATCTCGTTCATCATCTCACCATGATCTATCATTGTACATGTTCCTGCAATTCACTCATGACGGGATGAAATCAAATCCAAAACCTCCTAGTCTAGCATGATGCATTCTTTACATGGTCGAGGCTCGAGACAGATGAGAGGCTGGGAAGAGGACCCCGTAACTGTGAACTGCGTAGTTCCATGTGACAGGGAGTAGGATTGGTCACTGAGACTACGTAGAGCGCAACTAAGCCTTGGACAAGGAACTCTGGGGTACGGTCTTCACTATTCGGAAAAACTGCGTAGAGGCCACTGGGAGGTAGGATTTCACAGTTGAAGATACCGGTGGTAGGTGTAAGGTGGGACCTTGAGGGACACCTCTGTGTAGTTTCCAGAGGGAAGACAAGGTAGGACAATAGAGGGACCAGAGGAAATTTCTGTGCAATTTTTTAGAGTAGTGAGTCTCGGCTAAGGGAAGTCACTAGGAGGACATCTCTGCATAGTTTCTAGGAATAGTGCAGGCTTAGGTATCTACGCAATGTGGGGTTATAGAAAGCAGGAAGGAGGATTTATGATTGTTCTTGTGAAGTGCACAATTTAGGTTGGGCTTCGAGGCAGTTTTTGTGCAGTTCTGGGAAGGAAGACAAGCTGTTCACCTCTCGAATGGTGCAATGCAATGGACCTAAAGACCAACCTCAAGCACTACACAGTTCCAGACAATAGAGTAGCAACACTGAGGGTTGAGAGTGCACAATGTAGCTCAGTCGAGGTCTGGTGAAGTGTAGTTTTTTAGTCGGAGATATTTTTTTGAAAATTCCTAAGTGTGAGAGGCAAGTGAACTTGGGAGGGCTCGACATTGAGATCACACACTTAGCATACTTCGACAACACAATAAAATTGACCACCAAGACAACATAGAAAAGCATGACCCTCTGTGGGATTATCTAGACTTCTTGTGATCACTGAGACAGACATCTGCACAGTTTCAGTGGGTAGTGACAACTGTCGGATGAGGCCTTGGGAGGACACATCTACGCAGTTTCAAGATGCAAGGAAAACTTAACAGTTGAGGAATAAAACTGTGCAAATTTAGGATGCAAGACACTGTTGGGTATACGACCAAAGTCCCACATTGACTAGAAGTGGGGAGGATCATGGTCATATAAGGATGGACAATTATCTCCATTGGTATGAGGCCTTTTGTGGTAAGTCCAAAAGCAAATCCATGAGGGCTTAGGTCCAAAGTGGACAATATCATACCATTGTGGAGATATGTGGTGTTCAGAGTCCTTACAAGTGGTATCAGAGCCATGCCCCGAAATTAGCCAAGTGGATGAATCCTCGGAATGCCGAACGAAGGTGGTGGGCCCCGCAATATCACGATGGGATCCATGGATGAGCTCAGTTAGACAGGCGGTGTGCTCCAGATTCTTCATGGACGTGTCCTGGTCCCAACACGGTGAAGAAGAGTTGACCTGGGATAGAGAAATCTCTCGAGGCAGGTGGTGCTCCATGTAAGGCGTGTGCTTCCAACGCATTGGAGCGAAGAATCCTAGTTGGTAGAG
>APFE030692957.1:234059-263924 GCA_000404065.3 Pinus taeda | reverse complement strand
TTTCATGTCGAATTTGGAGGACAATTGGGTCTTCAAATCCTGGATAATTTCTTTGTCATTTCCAACCAACAACATATCATCCACATACAAGACCAGATAAATAACACGGTCACCAATTAATTTAAAATACACACAATCATCTGCTTTGCTTCTGGTGAAGCCAAGTCCCTGTATAAATGTATCAAATTTCTGATACCACATCCTTGGTGACTGTTTTAACCCATACAGAGACTTCTTTATTGGGTATACGACCAAAGTCCCACATTGACTAGAAGTGGGGAGGATCATGGTCATATAAGGATGGACAATTATCTCCATTGGTATGAGGCCTTTTGGGGTAAGTCCAAAAGCAAATCCATGAGGGCTTAGGTCCAAAGTGGACAATATCATACCATTGTGGAGATATGTGGTGTTCAGAGTCCTTACAGACACTGTTGCGGGATGAGGCCCTGGGACGACACATATTCATAGTTTCAGCATGCAAGGCAGACTAAGCATCCGAGGGACAAAACTGTGCAGTTTTAGGATGCAAGGCACTACTGCAGGATGAGGTCCTGGGAGGACACATTTGTGCAGTTTCAGGATGCAAGGCAAACTGGGCAGCTGAGGGACAAAACTGCACAGTTTCTAGAGACAGTGGGTTTTGGCTGAGGGAAGGAGGTTGGAGAAAACCACTACGCAATTTTGAATGCTAAGGGAGGCTGGGAAGATATCCCCTTGAAGCAAAACAAATTTCTCTTTGCATAACAAGCGATAATCGCCATCCCCAAAGATGACACTTACTATAGAAAAATAAAAGCGTGAACTACTCTTAATATAAAAAAAGGGAGCTTGAGATCATGAACTTACTAATAAGTGACTAAGGAATGAATGATCACAAGATCCACAATAGGCTCTGAAATTTGAGTACAGGCCAAAATTTTGGAGGGTGTTGCAGCCACTATAACACTTGGCTACACATTGGTTAAATTCCAACTTCTTTGTCTTGGTTCTTTCATTGCAGGGCCTTGGTCCATCAAGGATTATTGATTCATCATGTAGATTACTTCGAATTCCCCACTTAACCCATGGACAAATGTTATCACCAAAATAAGACCCTGATAGGTTGCTCATCAAGTCAGTCTCAGTGTATCTATTTCAAACCAATATTTTGGCTGAGGCTTAGCCTTCTCAGCATGAGAGGTCTCTCTCAAGGGTTAATGATATTGATTAAAGATATAGATAGATGGTTAACTCTATGGTTTGTGATTTTATATGTTTATAGGTTGAAAGATGGAGACTTGCTACCATTGGGCTATGGAGTCAGTGACAAAGATAAAGATAATAAATAGCTCTTCTTATACAACTGAGGCTTGTATATATTTCAATGAAAGAGTAACACATTCAGGAAAGTCTCAATAACTTGAAGTTCATAGAAGTCAGAGCATGTGGGCATGAATTCTGAGTAATAAGTATTAAAAAATTGAAGAAAAACATCCAAAGATAGGACCCAAGAACTCAATTCACCATAGTTTAACACTTAAAGGAAGTCATAGCATGTTCCTCCATGAATTCTGAGTAATAAGCGTTAAGACTATGGAAGTAAAACATATCAAAGATAAAAGATAAAGCTCACTGAAGTACACTAAGAATCTCAGATTCAGAAAAGTTAAACTGCTTCTGTATATATCAGTCCCTTCATAGCATTTACAAGAGTAGTCCTTTTCTATAACATTTTCCGACCCTGTGTACATCGAAGTTTACATTACTTATGGGCATCTAGCCTTTACAACAATTCCGCCAAGTGGCTAGACCATTAGACTTTACAACTGACACCAAATCTAACTACTAACTAGATTTATAAAACTAGGACTAACACCTATCCGAATTAAGAGTTAGAGTCCTACTATGACTCAAACACCTAATTATTACATTTAAACCAAATTGATCCAAATCTTCCTCGAAAATAATAATATCCTTTAACCATGTTGGCCATCAACCAAACATTAATATTATGACCACCTTTGTGAAGTTACTCTGCCTATCATTAAAGAGATATCATTTTGATGACCTAGCACATGTAGACTAGTGTCTTCAAACTCTTCCTTTATTTGAATATCTCCACTTATAAAATGACTGATCTGATACTCTTTGTCTGCTGATGTGGAACTGCTTTAAGTATGTTTTACCTTTCTCCCAAATATATGCATGAAATGCCCAAAATTCACCTTCAGCAGTTTCATAGCGTGCTACGAAACTGTTGTGTATGCTCCCTTTAACACAATTTTAAGAAATATAAAGTTTGAAGATATTTAACATTCTTCAAGGATTGGTGTCAACATCAAAAAGCATAAAAAATTTCCCTTTAAAAGTGTTTTTCCTCAAAATTTGGTCTTCACCTTAATGAAAGACTGACCTATAAATTTATCATTTTCTACATTGTTTTTATCTGAATATAGGTGTTGAGACAGAGATTATATCTTTTGATCCCTGATAGATGTTACAAAAATGGAGGAGATTTTGTAGATAAGAATGTTTATAAGAACAACCTCTCTCATGTTTTTGCAAACCAGCTTCAGTTGTCTGGAATATGCATTGTAAAATCATGTATAAAACAGGAAAATTCAAAATTCTGCAAATAGGTCTCAAAGGAAACTTCGAATCTCCAAATTAGTAGCACCTGGGATAAATTTGAAAGAGGTTTTTGTTCCTTGCTATGTTCTTAGAAACAACCTCCTTCATATTTTTGAAATTCATTTTCATTTTCCTGAGAATTCCTTTTGAAACCAACAGCTCAAAACAGTCCATGAAACACACAAATCCCCTCGCAGCTCCTGGTAGAAATACATGTAACCTGTCTGGATGAAAGTTTGTGTGAAGTTTAGGTCATCCATGATCAGTTAAAGCTCTATAGTCTCCTATCCAAACACATAACATTCTTTTTATGCTTTCATCTTCATGGCAATTTCCCTTTATAACCCAAACTGCCCTCTTAAACAATATGACAATTGTAAAAAACTTTTTGGACAGCAAGCTGTTTGTCACATACATGCAAAGGTTGAAAAGTAAATGACAGAGATGAGCTTGGGTAACTTGTTTAAGGAATGATATTTTAATGTGGAGAGAAAGGTGACAAAATGAGGGAGTGGAAAGCAACAACCACTTCATCAAACAATAAAAATAACTCTGTTTTTCCTGAAAAAGAAGGCTGCACTCCTGAGCTCCTATCTCTTGATCCCTGATAGTTGTTACAAAAATGGAGGAGTTTTTTGTAGAGAAGAATGTTTATAAAAAAAACCTCTTTTAGTTTTCAAAAATTAGTTTTCAATTGCTCAGAAACCCCCTTGGAAGTTGACTACTAAAAACAGAAAAAAGGTGTTGAAAGTTCACTTCAGCAGTTTCGTAGCGCGCTACGAAACTACTGTGTATGCTCTTTTTTCAACACAGTTTTCAAAATGGTTAAAGATATGGGTTCTAAACAACATGTGAGACTTCTAAGACATGGAGCAAGGTTGATTTAAATTTATTTTGATATGAAAATGAGACTCTTAACCTATCACCTACCCATTATCAAGACTAAAATGACTTTTAGACCTCCTTGAAATCATGACCAAAAGCAGAGTTGAGACAGTGATGTTTTGAGAATTTTTGGGTGATAACGGTGGCTCCAATAGGGATAGTGTGCCCCAGTGGTACACTAAGAACTGGTATCTCCAGTGCTGCTATCCATCCTTTAGAATAAAACTCTGAAATTCTGCCCAATCTGCTCCTCAAGCTTTAATGATTTCTGCAAGAGGGACCCAAACTGCACCTACTAAAAAATGCTCAGTCAACCTACCCTGAGCTTATTTGCACATTCCTACCTACCCTATGAGCTGTAATTTCCACTTTAGGTCAGGAAACATGATATTTCCAACAAAGCCAATCAATTGTTGTTTCTAATATTTGAGGCTCTTGACTGCATTCGACCTCAAAATAACGGTGATAGTGAGATGACCAAATCAACTTATAATGTATCTGATCTTCATAATGCAAATGAAAATGAAATACTAGTGTGCAAAGATTTTCCATGTATTCAGTTATAGGGTCAAAGAGGACATGGTTAATTTGATGATCATCATAACTTTCTATATCTTCAGACAACCGATTCTCAGCCACACAAGATTCCTTTGATATGCTACCCAACTGCTTTTATGAATGATTACTAGAAACAATGTAATTTTCCTCACTATTATGATCATTCTTTGATGTAAGCTACTGCAAATTATGACATAAAAAATCAACCTTTTCCTCTACCTGAGGGTTATCAAAGCTATCTTCTAGTATTTCCACTTGGCATTTGCAATGATCTTCATACTCTTTATGATTAAAAGACTGGCAAGTTTGCTGCATATTTGCATTAATCTTAGAGGATGTAACCTGTTTTTCATGAGTAAACCCCTGTTGATTTTCAAGTTGCATTTTATGGGATGTTATCCTTTCTTCTTGGTGTTGAATTGTATTGTTATGAAGAGCCTCTAAAATTTCTTCATCCATGAATTCATCATCATCATAACAATCCTCCAAACATTGAATAAAACTCACAGAATGTTTACAACAATCTTTGACCAACAATAAGGAAGGATGACGCTCTTTATACATCTCATATAATACCTCATGGAAATTAGCAAGAGAATATAATGAACCATTTTCCACGCCTTTATACCAAGACCGTAACACTACGTAAATGCATATGGAACCTAACCAAATGAAGAGCAACATTGTCTTTCTTTTCATCTTTGAATATTGGAAGATCATCTAACCATTCAACCTTTGGCATAGGATTTGGAAAACCAGGGATATGAGACTGATTCATAGGGGCATACTTGGCATTCATTCTTGCAATGGAACTCATCTTGAAACTTCATCAAGCTACTGATCTTCTAGCAGTGGAGTCACCTTCCAATTTATTATTTGATGTGTGGAGTTTCCAAGGTAGATGCAGCCTAGAACAACTTCTTGAGCTCCTGCTACCTTTAGAAGTTCAACTTCTTGATTGCAGGAATGAGTAATCTTCAGGCTCCCGGCAAACACACCAAAATGTTATCACAAAAATAAGACCCTGATAGGCTGCTCATCAAGTCAATCTCAGTGTAACTATTTCAAACCAATAATTTGTTTAAGGCTTAGCCTCCTCAGCCTGAGAGGTCTCTCTCAAGGGTTAATGATATTGATTAAAGATATAGATAGATGGTTAACTCTATGGTTTGTGATTTTATATGTTTATAGGTTGAAAGATGGAGACTTGCTACCATTGGGCTATAGAGTCAGTGACAGAGATAAAGATAACAAATAGCTCTTCTTATACAACTGAGGCTTGTATATACTTCAATGAAAGAGTAACACATTCAGAAAGGTCTCAATAACTTGAAGTTTATAGAAGTCAGAGCATGAATAACCATGAATTCTGAGTAATAAGTATTAAAACATTGAAGAAAAACATCCAAAGATAGGACCCAAGAACTCAATTCACCATATTTTAACACTTAAAGGAAGTCAGAGCATGTTCCTCCATGAATTCTGAGTAATAAGCGTTAAGACTATGGAAGTAAAACATATCAAAGATAAAAGATAAAGCTCACTGAAGTACACTAAGAATCTCAGATTCAGAAAAGTTAAACTGCTTCTATATATATCAGTCCCTTCACAACATTTACAAAAGTAGTCCTTTTCTATAACATTTTCCAACCCTGTGTACATCGAATTTTACATTAATTATAGGCATCTATCCTTTACAACAAGTCTGCCAAGTGGCTAGACCATTAGAGTTTGCAACTGACACCAAATCTAACTACTAACTAGATTCATAAAACTAGGACTGACACCTATTTGAATTAAGAGTTAGAGTCCTACTATGACTCAAACACCTAACTATTACATTTAAACCAAACCGATCCAAATCTTCCTCGAAAGGAATACAACTTTCCCTTTAAAAGTGTTTTTCCTCAAAATTTGGTCTTCACCTTAATGAAAGACTGACCTATAAATTCATCATTTTATGCACTGTTTTTATCTGAAAAATAGGTGTTGAGACAGGGCTTATATCTTTTGATCCCTTGATAGTTGTTACAAAAATGGAGGACTTTTTTGTAGATAAGAATTTTTATAAGAAAAACCTCTCTCATTTTTTTGAAACCGGCTTCAATTTTCTGGAATCTGCATTATAAAATCATGTATAAAACAGGAAAATTCAAAATTCTGCAAATAGGTCTCAAAGGAAACTTCAAATATCCAAATTAGTAGCACCTGGGAGAAATTTAAAAGAGGATTTTGTTCCTTGCTATGTTTTTAGAAAAAACCTCCTTCAGATTTTTGAAATTCATTTTCATTTTCCTGAGAATTCCTTTTGAAACCAACAACTCAAAACAGTCCATGAAACACACAAATCCCCTCGCAGCTCCTGGTAGAAATACATGTAACCTGTTTGGATGAAAGTTTGTGTGAAGCTGAGGTCATCCATGATCAGTTAAAGCTCTATAGTCTCCTATCCAAACACATAGCCTTCTTTTTATGCTTTCATATTCATGGCAATTTACCTTTATAACCCAAACTGCCCTCTTAAAAAGTATGACAACTGTAAAGAACTTTTTGGACAGCAAGCTATTTGTCACATACATGCAAAGGTTGAAAAGTAAATGACAGAGAGGAGCTTGGGTAAATTTTTTAAGGAATGATATTTGAATGTGGAGAGAAAGGTGACAAAATGAGGGAGTGGAAAGCAACAACCACTTCATCAAACAATAAAAATAACTCTGCTTTTTCCTGAAAAAGAAGGCTGCACTCCCGAGCTCCTATCTCTTGATCCCTGATAGCTGTTACAAAAATGGAGGAGGTTTTTGTAGATAAGAATGTTTATAAGAAAAACCTCGTTTAGTTTTCAAAAATGAGTTTTCAATTGCTCATAAAACCCCTTGGAAGTTGACTACTAAAAACAGAAAAAAGTGTTAAAAGTTCACCTTCAACGGTTTCGTAATGCGCTACGAAACCGCTGTGTATGCTCTTTTTTCAACACAGTTTTCGAAATGGTTAAAGATATGAGTTCTAAATAGCATGTGAGACTTCTAAGACATGGAACAAGGCTGATTTAACTTTATTTGGATATGAAAATGAGACTCTTAACCTATCACCTACCCATTATCAAGACTAAAATGACCTTTAGACCTTCTTGAAATCATGAACAAAAGCAGAGTTGAGACAATGATGTTTTGAGAATTTTTGGGTGATAATAGATAAACATGATTTGCTTTCAACCAACTTAGTTGAGCACAACACAAGATTCAGCCAGATCACAACATTTCAAATTGGGAAAAGTAGTTTAGCTTGCGAGCTTAATATTTTCAGAGTATAGGTTTTCAACTCTGGTGTTGCTCTGCTGCCAGCAGACCTGGACTGTACCTCAACCGAGTCACGCAGGAACACAAGTGTTGCTCCACTTCCAGCGAACTTGGACAGTACCGTGGTGGAGTTGCTTACTTTGCCTCTCTACGCAGGAAGCCTTTTTCCTCTTTCACCTTTATTTATTTTTTGAAAGAGACCTGTGCATTGACACTTATTATTTTTGGGGCGAATATGGATCCCAAATTATTGAGAGCAGGAGAGGTTGTTCCTTCAGAGAATTATGTAAAGATCTCTGATTCAGGTTTTCTAGTTTAGATTTTTCCCTTCTCCATTTCTACTATTTGGATAAGCTTGAACACACCAAAGCAGAAAACTGAGCACATGCATGAGGTTTCCTAGACTGGACACAGGTTCATGGTTGGACCAAAGCTCTCCTTATGGATGGATTGTATTTTCTGTCAAGACTTCATCTACCAAAAGTTACAACCAAACACAAGTAAGATGGACACAAGACTCACCAAGGGCTATAGTGTCACAAGACTCTTTGAAAGTCATCCACAAACACATTCAGAATCTAGGTGGCACGTCTAAGCACAACACTTATTTGCGTAGTGAAAACAAATAGAAAACTGAACAAGGAAAGAAACAAAACAAAAATAAAGAAGACACAGAACTAGGAAACCAACATCAAAAGACAAGACAACAAAATGGCTAAAGCGAACATGATGTAAAACCGGAATAAGAAAACCAAAATGAACTACTGGGAACAAGTGCAATATGAGTGCAAGGAAAAGAAATATAAGATGCAACTAATCCTACTCCTATCCTAATAGCTAAACGGTCGGGGTTATGTGTAATGAAATTTCCATTGAAGCCATCATAGTCGTTCCTGACATGCATTCACAAAGATATGAATGGTTAAAACAAATAAAAAGCGATGTGCAACAAAAAATACAAAAAATGAAAAAAATTCACACAGGAAGGAAGATCCTGCCTATGGGTAGAGAGACTTGTCATAACCACAACTTTTACCCAATGCAGATGCTTACCTCTTTGATGGATACCGATTTTCAACAAACCTTTTTTGCACTAAGCTTCTTAGCAAGCACGAGGAAGGATTGAAACTTATTGTCTACAACAGAGCTTGCCAAGTGAGATTGTGCCAGCCATTCAGCCATTGGATCGTAAAATTCATGATGGTCGTCTTGAAGGCCTCATGATCTCCAAAAAGATGATTTTTTTATTGGAGAAGAAGGATCACAATGGGAATATTATAAAGAAAAATAAATCTGATCATCCTAGATGGTCATGCCAAGACAGTGAGGACCTGACATAACCATCAGCATGACCTGAAGTGCCTCACCTGCTTGACGGAAATTTAAAGAGAGAGATGTTAAGAAATGAATATTAGAGAGAACAAAACAACTTTCATCGAATTTCTTGATGGAAAAATGATAAGTTGATTGACAGCCACCCAAGATAGAGAAATGATCAGATGAGCTATTTGAGGCATCAGATTCCCAGTTTTCCATGAACAAAGAAAAATTCATTGGAACAATATTGCGAATGCTCTGAACAATGGAACCAAGTTCGTTGTGAGCTAGATATGACGGACCACCTTCCTACAACTAGTGACCAATTTCATAAGAATCATAGTCATCATAAGAGTTTAAGAAAGATGCTAGTACCATGATTACACGAAACCAATTGAGGCATGGTGAATGGAGAGGAAATTGATTCGTGTGATAGCTTGTGTATTCATCATCACATAGGGATATTTCTGGTGTGACGAGAGGACAAATTTTCTATACAAGATTCGTAAGAAGACAGAGGATCTGACCGTGAAGGGGGGAATTCAATAATTATGATTGTGGGCAAAGATAGTCTTTGAGATGATCAAATTCACACTTCCATGATTTCGTGAGAGACAGACATTCCTAACCCAAGTTTTAGATGAGCAACTTGCATGAAGATGGATGCGCTCTGACAAATTCATGAATTCGGTTATAAGTGAAATTTTGAAAATTTGAGAGATCACACTCGAGATACAAAACATTTTTCACACGGGAATTCACATTGAGTGCAACCATGAAGATAGACAATTTGTGCATGAGAAACTGGATCTGATTTGGTTTAGGGGGCTTACAAGAGTCACGAGGTCCTGACATAACCATCAACGGACGTTGGTGTCCCTCGACTCCCTAGCACGTCCCAAAACTTTCTAGAATTGGAGAATCACATTTTGAATCTTGAACTAGATCATGCATGGCTTGAAGGTGGCTGTTGCTACCAATTTCAAAATTTCTTTTTGTATGGCAGCCATCTCTATCACAAGTTTCAACAACAATCAGATTGCTCAATTGAGGAGGTTCTTTTGATGGTATGTCCAAAGATAAATGAATTGGTGAGCTCACATGAGAAAGATGATTTGATGAGTTGTATTCATGAAACATAAGAGATGATGAGGGGCAGGAAGAGTCTTGTGCGATTAGATTGTTTTTATTTTATCATGGACAACCTCACCGTATTGTGTCAATTGAGGAGATATCTCATCGGATGAAGAAGAAAGAGAACATGGAGCATCTCCATCGCATGTAGATGCGTTGTGAATGGTAGGACACAAGGGAGAGTGAGGGGTTTCGATATGGACATGTTCATTGACCAGAACACATTCTAGATCTGAGTTAGAGTCTTCATGAGAAAACAGAATATCACACAATGTACTTGGGCATTCGTCACGACATATGGAAGCATGGGAGTGATGATTTCCCAAGACTGGGGGTTGATCGAAAGAATTGATTGTACATGATGTTCCACCAAGATTAGAAGATTAAGAATCATTCAAAAATGGAAAACCATTGTTTTGATGCAGACAATTTTGAAACAAAGAGGGAAGATTGATAATGTCCTCACCTTTCTGCTCCTATGCCTATGTAATGTGACTACCTTGCGCCTGATCGCCATTTGATCCAGCATCTTGAGAATCAAGAAAATGCAAACAACTAGCTGGCAAAGCAGGCTGATTAAGTGAGTCATGGTACAATGATTCATGGCTTGTAGATGATAGGGGATGGCAAAGATGCAAATCAGGTTCGAGACTTGAGTTATGAATGGTGACATCCTCTTGTGGAATGGAGTGAGTCTTCGTTTTAGGCTTCCTGAGCCATTATGGAATGTCCTCCATTGAAGCGGGGGATGGATAGGAAGATGATTTGGGGACATGTCGCGGAGATATCTCAGCTTCATGATCAAGGGGGCACCCACATTGGGACCGGAAAAGGAGGAGGACAAGGAAAAAATGGGTTAGTGGGCTCGTCCTCTATATTCTAAGGTGCCTCATGATCCGCAAGAGTTGGGGAAGAAGGGAAATTAGGAGGTTCACCATACTGGGAAACATGAACCAAGCATTTGAACTCTTATATCATGAAATCTCAGTTCAAAAATTGGTCATGAATTTTGCAACAGAGGTGAAGGAGCTTCTCAACAAAGTCCTCAACTGATTCATCAGGCTCCATTCTTAAATGATAGGTTCTTTTATAGACATCTTAGTGGTCGTACTTGTCGAAATTTTTATAAAACATCTTGGGAAGTTGAGCAAGCGAATGGATAGAAGTAACGAGTAATGTATGATACCATTCCTTAACACGACCTTCAAATATGAGGGTGAGTAATCTAGTGATGACATCTTCAGAACCTAATTTGTTACAAAAACAACAACAGACAACTTGAAAGAGATGTTCACAAAAGGTTGATTCACCCTTACCATCGAACTTGAGTTCGGATAGGTCATGAATGAGTTCTGTAGGGATGGTACAATTAAGCTCTTTGGAAAAACATCTTGGTATTATGATTTTGGGAAGAGTGCTTTTCAAATTAAGAGATTCAAACCAGTCTCAATGGGCACAACCTGTCATCTGGCTCTCCTTCTAGTGCCAGAAATGTTGATGGTGCTGGATCTACCAACATTCAGGGGATTTCCCCGGTATGAATTCCCAAATAGACCTCACACCATTTGGTGTGGGAGTCCCATCCGGCATAAAGGCCCAATTTCCATATACTTAGAGATATGCCTTGGCTCTAGCTGTCATCACATGAGAGAATTGTGTTAGTATCTTCAAAAGGAAAGCTAAGTGTGCCTAGTGAGTGCTTAATGTAACTTATGTCTCGGTTATCTTACTACAAAGTGGGAAAGTAAAGTGAGCCTCTAAGTGAGAGGTAATAGTACCACCCAGGAAGAGACACACGTGAACCAGAAAGGTATATCTGACATCCAGTAGAATAGTCCACAATGGATGTGACAGTCGTTAAAACTGAAGTGTAGGGGACAGGACGTAGTCCACATGGATGTGATGGTCATTAAAACCGAAGAGAAGGGGACAACACGTACACCACCCAGTGGAGTAGTCCACACAGATGTGACAGTTGTTATAACTAGAAAACAAAGATGGTCTTTCAAGTATCCCACGGAGTAGTCCACAAGGATGTGGCAATGGTGATAACCAATACGCAAAGGTGGTATGTGAGACAATGGTGATAACCACTACAATGCATTCCCAACAATATAAGTACTAAAACAACCAAATTAGTTCAAATATCTTAGTATAGGTGAAACAAACATGCATTACAAATGCTGAAAGAATAGCCTTACAAATGTCTACAAAACATGCATGAAAATGTGTTGGCCTTAACAAGCCTTTGAATTAAGGAAAAGTCCCAAGACACATCCGTACACCATACATCACTAGTCCCAGTAGTGGCACATTGGAGCCACTCCTTTCTTCTCAAAGAACCAATTGTCTACTCTCAAGGATATGTGGGAGGAGCCAAGGTGAAAAGTCCATGCTCATATAATGGAAGGGGTGTATATAGCTAAGGGTGATGCTTGACCCTTGTGACTATTGGACTACCCTCATGACTGTTCAACTTCTATGACTTTTCAAATGACATGAATCTTTAACTTCATGTGTGCATCCATTGGAATTTCACTTTACATTACATTCAGTTACAACATATATGGCCCATAGTGGTGATGTGGCCTAGAAAAATCATAACACATCTTGACATGACACTACTGACATGTATTAGTTGGCTATGGTGGAAATGTCAAGCTGCTGTGATGATAAGTGATAGATTTACTCTCGGGTGTGCTTTGTCTTCTCCTTCCAATGGCTTGATGATGGAGGGTCTTCAATGGTCTTGGTCTTGTAAGATGGTTCATGCATGTGTTCCTTTTGCTTGCTACTTGATGTGCTTCATTCAACCATCCAACTGCAAGTAAGTCTTCTAGCATGTGCGCTCCTTGTTCATCCCATTCATCGTCTCGCCATGATCTATAAGTGTACATGTTTCTGAAATTCACTCAGGACGGGATGACATCAAATCCAAAACCTTCTAGTCTAGTATGGAATTATTTCCATGGTCCGGGCTCGGGACATATCACAGGCTGGGAAGAGGGCCCAATAACTGCACATTGTGCAGTTCCATGTGATAGGGAGGAGGACTTGTCACTTAGACTGCACAGAGCGCAACTCAGGCTTGGACAAGCAACTCCGGGGCACAGTATTCACTGTCTGGGAAAACTGTGTAGAGGCCACTGGGAGGCAAGATTGTGTAGTTGAAGATACCAGTGGAAGCTACAAGGTGGGACCTTAAGGGACAACTCTGCGCAGTTTCAAGAGGGAAGACAAGGTGGGACAAGAGAGGGATGAGAGGATAGTTCTGTGCAGTTTTTGAGAGCAGTGAGTCCTATTTGAGGGAACTCACTAGGAGGAAATCTATGCACAATTTCTACGAGAAGTGTAGGCTTATGTCTTTGTGCAATGTGGGGTTCTAGCAAGCAAGAAGGAGGCTTGATGAATGTTCTTGTGAAGTGCACATTTTAGGTTGGTCATTGAGGCAGTTTTTGCACATTTTTGGGCAGGAAAACAGGCTGCTCAACTCTGGGATTGCGCAGTGGAACTGACCCGGAGGAGAACCTCAAGCACTGTTTAATTCCAGATAGTAGAGGAGCACCATTGAGGGCTAACATTGCATAGTGTAGCTCAGACATGGTCTAGTGAAGTGGAGTTGCTCAGTAAGAGATATTTTCAGGAAAATGGCTAAGTGTGAGAGGCAAGTGAAATTGTGAGGACTCAACATTGGGATCATACACTTAGCATGCTTTGACAACATGATGACACAGACCACCGTGAAAACATAGAAAAATATGACCCTCTGTGGGACTTTCTAGAGCTGGAAGCGACAAGTGCGACACTTGGGATAGACCTTTGGACGACCGTGATGATACTTGCATGAAAGTTCTTACAACTTTGTGTGTGAGTGTGACCGATGTTCACATAGCTAAGACAACCCAAACACACAAATATAAACCTTAGAAATAACCAGAACAAGATCACAAGCATGGAAAAACAATCAACATGCCAAAAGACGACAATTGGTTAAGAAAGGAAAGGGAGCAAGACACGTAAAGGAAACACATGGAATGACTTTTAGTGCTTGCAACTATGCACATCATTAAATGTAGAATGATATTATAATGATAAGAAATCCTTCAAGCTACACTAAGAGGTGTATTTCAAAATATGTGCTTTGTTTTTCATACCTACCCTCCAAGGGTTGTGCATCAGATGGAGTCTTCATGTGGTCCCGATGTTCTATCATACCTTGGGTTCCTTGGTCTTCTTATCTTCTTCCTTAGATCCTTAAGAGTCCTCTAGAATGTCATCCTTCTTGTGATCACTGAGAGACAAATCTGCATAGTTGCAATGGGCAGTGACTGCTCCAAGATGAGGGCTTGGGAGGACACATCTACGCAATTTCAGGATGCAAGGCAAATTGAGAAGCTGAGGGACAAAACTGCGTAGTTTTAGGATGCAAGACACTGCTGCAGGATGAGGCCCTAGGAGGACACATCTGCGCAGTTTTAGGATGCACGGTGGACTAAGCAGCTAAGGGACAAAACTGTGTAGTTTCAAAATGCAAGGTACTGCTCTGGGATGAGATCTTGGGAGGAAACATCTGCGCAACTTCAGGATTCAAGGTAGATTGGGAAATTGAGGGACAAAAATGTGCAGTTTTTGGAGATAGTGGATTCCGGCTGAGGGAAGGACACTAGAGGAAAACATTGTGCAATTTTGAATTCTAAGGGAGGTTGGGAAGATTTCCCCTTGAAGCAAAACAGACTTCCCTTTGCATAACAAGCAATAATCCCCATCCCCAAATATGACACATACCATAGAAAGATAAAAGTGTGAACAACTCTTAATATTGAAAAGGGGAGCTTGAGATCATAAACTTACCAATAAGTGACTAAGGAACGATTGATCACATGATCCACAGTAGGCTCCAAAATTTGAGTACAGGCCAAAATTTTGGAGGGTGTTGCAGTGGCTACAACGGACACCTATTAACTGACTTTCTAGAGATGCTTATTTGTTGCTTTGAATGTTTAAATGTTGCTGACAATAATTGATTGAATCCCTAAAAATTTGGATCTGGTTGTTGATTGCTAAATGGGAAGAACAAACTCGATATAAAACCTCATGAAGGTTGGCATTATCAACTTCATTGTTAGAACTCTATGATTGAATGGTAGATAAATTCTTTGCCACAATTATGGCATTAGCATATTGTTCAAAGGTTCTAGGGGTTTCTTCTAAAGGAAATTTCCTCTCAGTCAACGAAAAAATACTATTGTTTTCTTCCATCCAGAATACCTCGGTTCCACCTAATTTATCTTCTTTACCCAAGATGTTGATTAGAACCATCAACCTTTTCAGTATAAAATGTTGCAAGCCTTTCCATTTCAACAAAATCATTCAAAAAATTAAATTATGATGATTCAAATGCTTTACTTGTAACTACATCTATGTTATCTTTTTTAAACTGTGTTAATTCAGAAATCAATTCTAAAGCCCAGGATTTAGCACAACTAGCTTCATCTCCATTTCCTCATAGCCCCATGAAGAAATTTCTCCGAACTACCATTATCAATGTACTTATATACCAAGATCCTCCTATGGAATTAGTTCCAACAAAACATCAGGCCCAACTTAGATATTGGTGGAATGACTTCTGGATTTTCCATTAAACGAACTCGAGCAAGATGCCCTTGTGTTATTGTTGTAAATTGGAGTAGAATTGCGGGAGGAGGAGGAGGGGGAGGGTTTACTACTAGTAAGTGGATTTTACCTAGGGGTGCCGCAATTTTTCCCAAGTTGTCATGTGCCTAAAATAGTTTTACAAAACCAAAAATTGTGGAAGCCCCCTCTCTATTAAATGTCGAACAACCCCGGGGTCCACAATTAAATCTCAACCATTAATTTTTTAATACCAACATTTGTCGTTGAAAGTTTAAAAAATATTGTGTTTATGAATTTTTACCACCTATTGAAACTTGGAGAAACCCCATATCTCTTCCTTTATCTTTTCAGCTGCTTAATGACACCCTTGACATTACGATAAATTTGTTGATAACAATATGGTGTTCATTTCTTCTCGGTGCTCTGTGTGACAAGAGTATATTGACTATAACAACTTTTCAACACTTGGCACTAAAATTTTCAAACTGTAAGAGATTAACCTTAATTGCATGCATCAACATCGATTTTCTTTCATGTTTTTAGATAAATATTTGTTTGCAATCGACACTTGGCATTTAGCTTGCACCTAGTGTACTCTTCATTTGATAGATAAAAAAGATCTTTGACAACAATTATCTTAGTGGACTCGTAGAGATGAGTAGTGGATATTGATGGTGTATGTGAGCATCATCTAGACTCAGAGATTGGGACTTAAGCCCAATCCTTTTTAATGCATAAAATTAATATTTTAAATAGATTATTTTAATAAAAATATAATGTTTATATTTTTATAAAATTAAATTTATTTAAAAATTATAAATTAATAATTAAAAAATAATCTAAAAGCTTATAAAAACTATTAACTAATAGATTTTTTATAATTTTTAAAAGGGACCATAAAAAATTACAACAAATACATTGTGTGAAGTGTAGAGATGTTGAAGAGCCCCACTCTTGGAGCTCCTATGCACAATGTATTAATGCTTCAGGTTTACAATGTATTAAATTGTTATTTTTTAGTTCATTGCTCATTACTCCAATTGTGCGGAATTAGGGAATGGGAAATACGTTGATAGGTATCCTTGCTTAGTGTTTATTTAATTTTGGGAATCATTTACGGTGAACTCAACATGGGCTAATGTAGTTCCAATGGCGTGTTTTGAAGGTTGTTGTGCAAAGTAACAAATATTGTTGTTCATTGCTTCTCCACACTTTATTATTAGCTAGAAGGGGAAACATGTTGATAGGTTTCCTGCTTAGTATTGTTGGGAAGAATAACAAAGATTGTTGCTTGTCACTTCTCTGAACTTCATTATTCCCTTTTCACATTGTTTCTTGAAATAAAATTCTAAGCCGCAATTAAAAATCTTGTGCTTGGGAGATAAAATTTGAAGCAAATTGAATTAAATCTTGAAGGCCTTACAAAGTGCAAACCAACAAATACATTATTCGAAGTATATGCTTGTTAAATAATTTGTCTTATCTCCATTGAATATTTTCATTTGATCACGTTTACATTATAGATAAATATTCATTTGTTGAGAGTTCAAGTCAATCATATGTGTCCAAGTTCCAAGCATGGGTTCTAAGCACATAGTAAGTTCCTAGTGCAGAGGACCTTCGCATAATAAAATTACTCTGCATTACTTCATTGTCGTTCCTGGAGGTTGAGTGATGGAACTATTTCTGAGCAGGAATGACAATAGTATAAGAAAAATACCAACCAAATGGAATCATGAATAACCCTACTCTGGTCGGAATTCTACTATTCCTTCCATCATACAATAAGGTCATAGATAAATTTCTAACCTGATCAATGTTGCTTGCGATGTCCATCCTTAATGTCAGTAGTTTCTTGCAAATAATATTGCTTGATAATGAAGTTCGGTTGCCAATGTTAGTGGATCTAAATATCTGGTGGAAGGATGCAAAATAACAATATTGAACATATATTTAAGATTTTCAAAACAAAATCCAACTTAAAAAACATGATCTCCCAACTCAACATTACGTCCAATACGAAACACAATTTGGAAAAATCAGAATCTCCACCCTCATAACAAGATAAGGTTGGAAAAAACAATTCAATTGCCCAGGTTATTAGGTACTGAATCCTCATAACACTAAAGAAAAATCATATGCAATAAAAGCAAGGCCATATGAGTTTATACCCTCATAAATGATAGAGAATTTGCTACCATTCATCCACCAAAACCCATTCTGCGATTTGGTTGACAAATAATGTGCATAAACAAAGACCAAAGTAAGGGAAAATTTCCTTTGGTTTTTCCTATATGCCTTTCCCAGGATTTCAACATTTCATTAATGCGCGCTTAAGTTTAAACATGGAGTGGATGTAAAATTAACCACATGTACTTATTATCACTTACAATAGGACCATGGCAACAATAGACACCAAACAAAAGTTGTTGAAAGGTGGGATGTTGGAAAGGCAGAGGAAACAAAGCATGAATTCACACAGAACACGAGTTGCTGATCTTCTATTGATCGCACAAAAGATGATTCTTACAATGAACCCAGTGAAAGGTATTTAACCTTTTCCAACTAACTACTTGCCTAAAATATCTTGACATGCAAACACACACTAAAAGTCATATATCACTTAACTTGACTTGACTCAACACTCAAACACTCAATCACTCAGTTAACTGACTCTCTATGTTTAGCCTATATAAATTCCCATTGTAGATCAACAGATTATGCAATATACTAAAGCAAAATACAAGATCTACTTCTACAAAAAACTTTGCGGAAGCTTAATCAAATTGAGCAAGATCAATGAGAACACATATAACTAAGAATGAGAAATCAATCACACATAACAGAAGAAATAACCCGGGGAAAGCCTCAACCTAAAACCCCAATCTCTGTATTATCATACAAGTGGAAATATGTTCAAGTTACAAAAAGAATCAGCTCTCAAGCTATCCTGCTCTCTTTGCAATTGAACAATCTGTTGCTCATAGACAGTCAAAGGCTTCTCAAAAACCTTCTCCTCTGCCCTCCAAGCCTGCGCAGTTTTTCCTGGGTCCTCAAGCTGCCACCTGTGTGTAATAATCCCTCACACACTGCTCTGACCTCTGAAATAACTGCACAAACCTAAAGGAGATAATTACTTCTGCATGGATAAGTTTCCTTTATAGGAAAATTCTTCCAATTGATAGTACATTGTCCCTTCCTTTAATCTCAACTAGGTCTTTCTCTGAACTGACATGCATGAGTTATTTATGAGATAATATTCAGTTATCTGGAGAACACTAGTTGCATGCATGCATGCATTAACTGATTGAACTCACAATCAGTTCCTCAAACTGTTTGGAACTAATTTAACTCGACTGAACTCAGTTAACTGAGCTAACTAATTACAACTCAAATACAACTCATCCTTATCTCCTTAATTAAGGGATAAGTTGCTAAATCAAAGGGATAATTGTTGCATGTCTTCACATAGACTTCATGTTTGATTTTCTCCAACTAGTTAACTCAAGATGAATTAATTAATTATTTTTCAAACAGCTAGTGAGACTAAATTCGAATTTTAATTCTCAATATTAATTCAGAGACTAATTAAAATTGGAATCTATCATGAAATGCTATTTATAGCAATGTTATTTTTAACATTTCTATTTTTTTCTATTTCCAACAGAGTTGGAGTACATCCTGAAATGCTATTTATAGCAATGTTATTTTTAGCATTTCTTGTTGTCATTTTCAACATAGCCAACTCCAGATGCGGAAGCAATTACCATTTCTAACACTCCTCCTTAATTACAACCATATGACTCAAGGTAACTTGACTCGATTATCAATCAAACATGCATGTTGGTCTATGTCTCAGCTTGGCTTACAATGACTCAACACTTTCACAAATTTGCATTTTATTTTTCTCTTCTTCCAAATTTTATATCCTCGAAATTGCTTCATTCTCAGTTGTGCTTTTTTATTGCAAGCTCCATATTCCTTTACTTTCTGCTTCTCCAATTTTTCTTTGACTTTTCTTAAATTTGTGTTGAAACACAATTTGATCTTGTCTACGAGATCTTCTTCTTCAAACATTCGTTCAACCATGGATTGTTGCCATAACATTTCATCTTCAAAAATGGTTTCAATGCATTAATCTTTGTCTTTCATATCATTATTTTCACTTTCATCATCAAGTACTATTGCTTTTTTCCTGTAATCTGCACACTCAAGATCAATATTCACCATTTCGTTCAATTCTTTTATTCCAGCTACTTCTTTAAGACTCGCATCAGTTTGTTCTATTGGTTTCTGAATCCATTCTTCAATGAGCTTCAAATCTACATCAAATTTATTAACAACCTTGCTTTCAACTTCTGCTCCCATGCTATTTTGAATACCTGCATATTCAAAAACAATGTTAAAAACATCTTTAATATGACTCTCTTCAATGAGAGCTTCCTGCTCTACATTTGCCTTCTTTTCAACTGTATGGAGGTTGTCTTCCACTGTTATGCTGTTAGTGGATATTCTCATCAAAAACTCTTCAATCACTTTATCCTGTTCTTGATCATCAACTGTTGCTAGATGACATACTGCTTCATATTTTGCTGCTACAGTGGCATCTTAACCCTTCAATGCTTCATTAAACATGGTGCTTACCATATTGCCACAATCAATCCCTGTTTTAAAAAAGAAATCACACATATCATCAACATAATGTTCATCCACACTATGGTGGGATATTCGAGCATGCATGTGCTCATTGTCAATTTCATTGACAATTTCAACTTCACCAAATCTATCAGCTACAGCTACATTCACCAAATCACATATCACTTTGTAGTCACCATCCACATGTGCCTCATCACAATGGGATTCACCATCATCTGCATCATCCACATTATAGTGGAGTCCTTGAGCATTTATTTTCTCTTGCTCTATTTCACACACAGAGGCTTCAACTTCTCTCTCTGCAATCTTTGTTGCATCTTCTTCATCCATATGCATGCTTGCCTAATGCATTTCAATTTTATGGTCTTGAGAACCATTATCCACTTTTGAGTGGGATTCTCCAAGCTCTGTTTTCCTCTCAGAGTCTTGCTCATCTACTCTCATATCTACGTCTGACTTCTTTGCTTGTGACATAACTTGATGTTGCATGTCGCTCCCCCTTGTACCAAACTCTACTTCCAGGAACTTCCATGCTTCCTTGGAAGTTGTAACTTTTGCTACCTTGCGCAAAAACTTTGCATCCAATGCTTGTTTTATAAAATTCAATGCTAAACATCACATATTACATCATATGAGTTATTAGATTTGTACTCAATTAACTCTCTAGCTCGAAGAAAAGTTAACATCTTGATAACCCAATGATCAAAATATTCACCTGTAAACATAGGAGATGGTAGCAAATCAAAGCTTCACCAATCACGCTCAATTTCTCCTGTCTTCTGCTAGACTTCTCACTTCCTCAGCTGCGGCCTGAACCTTCTAGACACGACAACAATCTCTGGCTTTTCTTTCGATTCCTTTTCATACTATTCTTCAGTCGCACTTTGCGATCCATGACTGCAATCTTTCTTTTATTGTATAGTTTCTTTCTTGATTTCATGAAGCTATCTTCCATGCACAATCTTCACCAAAAAGAAATTGTCATGCTTGACAAAAACCAAATAATTTTGTAAACAGACGGACTTTACAAAGCCCTAAATTCTTTTGCTAATAAAAATTCCCAAAACCACAAAAACAATCTCCGCTCAAATAAAACCTATGACACCTTTGTATTTTTTTATTTAACAAAAAAACTTAATTATTATTTTTTTTAATCTTCCAACCTTTAACAAAAACCCTCCTTTTAAAACACCTCCATTTTTTTAACATACCAAACAAAACTTTAATAGTTCCAAGCCCTTGGAATAACTTAACAAACCCTTTAAATTCTCATTTCTCTAATGTTTATAACATGTCATGCGTTGACACAATTTAATAAAACACTTCAAAATTTCCGCTACCCTTTAAAATAAAACCTTTGCAATAAATTATTTTGCAACACCTTTAAAAACTGTGATCCACACTTTTCGATTAACTTTAACCCCTTTTCGAATAAATTTTTTGAATTAAAACCTTCCAACCTTAAAAAGATTCAAACTTGGCTTGCGTCCATTGGGGCTGCGACCTTGTTTCGTTGGTTATGTCTGTCGCTTGACCGTCACAACTTGACTTCGAATCTTTTATCGAAAAAATCCTCTTAGCTCTATTAACACGGCCTGTCTGATGATGCGCTGCGTGACAATGCTATCCGTGAAATAGAAGGACCGCGTTAGTCCTCCAACGCTAATTATTTTTCAAACAGCTAGTGAGACTAAATTTGAATTTGAATTCTCAATATTAATTTAGGGACTAATTAAAATTGGAATTTATCCTGAAATGCTATTTATAGCAATGTTATTTTTAGCATTTCTATTTTTTTTCTATTTCCAACAGAGTTGGAGTACACCCTGAAATGTTATTTATAGCAATGCTATTTTTAGCATTTCTTGTTGCCATTTTCAACATAGCCAACTCCACATGTGGAAGTAATTACCATTTCTAACACTCCCCCTTAATTACGACCATATGACTCAAGATAACTTTACTCGATTATCACTCAAACATGCATGTTGGTCTATGTCTCAGCTAGACTTACAATGACTCAAGACTTTCACAATTTTGCATTTTATTTTTCTCTTTTTCCAAATTTTATATCCTCGAAATTGCTTCATTCTCAGTTGTGCTTTCTTATTATAGGCTCCATATTCCTTTACTTTCTGCTTCTACAATTTTTCTTTGACTTTTCTTGAATTTGTGTTGAAACACAATTTGATCTTGTCTACTACATCTTCTTCTTCAAACATTCGTTCAACCATGGATTGTTTCCATAACATTTCATCTTCAAAAATGGTTTCAATGCATTCATCTTTGTCTTTCATATCATTCTTTTCACTTTCATCATCAGGTACTGTTGCTTTTTTCCTGTAATCTGCACACTCAAGACCAATATTCACCATTTCATTCAATTCTTTTATTCCAGCTGCTTCTGAAAACAATAGAAATTTTGGCATGACTTCTAAAAAAATTGACAATTTTTTTTGGAAAACTTGGTTACAATTGTTAACTTTTAGGATTTTGGGTGCCCCAAAAGTTATTGATAGTGTTGAATCCATTTCCGCCCTCAAAAAAATGATTCAAACACTCCCAAAATTAAATTTCTTAAAAATAATTCACTAGATTCCAACAAGAATTTCACTTCCAAGTGATGAAACTGTGCCCTTGACAAAGCACACATATTTCAAAAATACATGTTTTGTATTTACTAGTGAATCAGTGATACTGCAAAATTGCAGGCATTGAATGATAGAAAGAAATTGAGTGACATGAATAAATTTGAGATTTGTTTCAAAGTTGCTGGATTACCTTGAGTGATATGAATAAATGTTTTCCCTTTGATTTGATTACATCGAACACTGCTTTCTAGTGACAATAAATTGTCATGCTACCCGCCACCAAATCATACGTTCTTGCTCTTTTCTTTGAAGGTGTGATTTTTCCTTTTTTATTTGCTATTGACAATACGTTAGTTGTTACCATGGAGAATGAAAAATTCATGGCAAATATATTGATTTATAATAATTTTGCTGTGAAATGGTTTGGTGGAAAATATCTAAAGAAGATTGGGAAGAATGGGTGTGCATTTTTTCACTTTTGATGCAGTGGAATAAAAAAAAATCATTTTGGAATGTGATGCTTTTAGAAACATTAGAGATTTGAGGTGCATGGTGGACCACGTTCGAATCCTGCGGCGCAGCATGTTGGCGCATTTCGGAGGATGATGGTTTATTCCGATGATTTGACGGCTGATGAAGTGGCTTGATGCGACTGTATATTGTATAAATGCGATTGAAATGTGATTTTCCAGAGGGGTAAAATCCCTGCCTGAAAAAACAAAAAAAAAAAAAAAAAAAAAAGAAGATGTTAACATCAGTTCCTTGGAATTGTATTTTCAGTGATAAGACTATTAGAAGGTTGGGTCAGCGCATCATTAATTTCAATAATAAAAAGATTGAATTACAAAAAAATGAAAAACAAAAAAACTGGTGATCCCATAAACTATTTATGATGTAATGGACATTAAAATTTCATTCATTCATAAATTGAATCCATACATAATTTGGCTCTAAAAAAAACTCATTTTCCTTCTCACACACAAAATGCAAAATTTATTATTCAAAATACTAGCGATAATTTGCCTAAGCAAAGAGATAGCCACAATGGTGGAAAGCACTCTATAAATAGTTGTGTTCTTCATTTACAATCTACGGTTCATTGCCCCCTATATATAAGGCGATTGAATAGAGTAGTAGCAGCAATCATTCTATTTTAACTTTGTCTAAGGAATATTGATTGAACACCACTTCCTTCCATAGTAATTAGTTAATGTTACACACGACAATGACGGCTAGGGAGGGCTACCACTTCTCCTTTATCAATATAGTATGTGTGGCTCTCTAGCTAGTTTTGGGCCCAACCCAGGAAAGAAATGTGAGCAATGCCATAGATAAGGCCTTAGACTAAGTAATAGAATGATTCCCATGCTATGCCTTTCTTATTTCTGTGGGCCTTTGGGCCTTAGATCATAGGAATTATTTGCTGATTTTCCCAAGACTTAAAACTACTTGCGAGAGAAAAAATTGAAGCTATTATATTCATAATGTATAGTTATATCCTTCCTAATTTCTTCATAGCTAATTATACGAATTAATTAATATCCAGAGTTCATGGGGAGTGCAAAGCACTTTGCATGATTAAAACCACCTCTATCCGGAGTTTAGATCTCTTCAATCCATACAATGAAAACCAAAAAGAAACTCCTTCGCAGGTTCAAAAAATTGTTGGAAAATTACTCGCAAGCACCACATTAATGACTTACAACGTAGCCATAACAAAAGTACACAAGTAAATCAAACAAGAAATAATTTTTTATTGCAGGTTGCAGATTTTGTTTTCAGGCTCAAGGACAAGAACGTAAATGAAAATTATGAACAAAGTACACGCTCCCCATTCTGCAACACATCAAACATTTAAGAATAGAGAAAATTCATCGCGGATTTGGTGAATCACATGTTCCAGAATTTTACTCAACAACTGCTATTAGTACTGTGCGACCTCTGCAAATTCAGAAAATTAAATTTTTTTACTATACAAGCACCCATCACCCATCCTGTGTTTTAATGCTTTGACTTGTCATGAATTAATATATTAAAAAAATGTATGTTCGAATGAACATGTTTTCTGCTATTGCTTAACAACTAGTGAAGTGTAACTCTTCTTAATAATTCTTAGTTTTACTTGGTGAAGGAGCAGCAACCTCCCTATTTCATATGAATGTATTTTCTTGTATTTGAAATCACAATAAAAAGCATATTTGTTGCGTTTTTTTCCATCCTAGAAGTTCCACATCTAGTTTTACTATGCTTAAATTTTTTGTTTGAGCTTTTAACTCTGTTTTCTGTTGTGAAAATTAAATTGTGCGAATTAACCTCCACTGTGTTGTCTTAAGGAGGGTCCTCTGCCTCAACTTACACGTGGTAGGTTCAAAAAGTAAGAGAGCAGTTTTTTACTACAAATTTTTATTAGGTGTCAAAGATTATTTGAAGGTAGAATTGTTTGGAGCATTATTTACTAGTAAGGAAAAGTTTTTTTTAACATTCAAACATGGAAGCCTCAAGCATAAGTTTGACTAATCCTTAAATATCTCAATTTAATGGAAAAAATGATGATTATTGGGATATTACAATGAAGGCTCTATTTTATTATCAAGATATTTTGGACTTGGTGGAGAATGGGTTCCAAGAACAAATAGCTGCAACAACATACAATGCTTTGGAACAAGTAGAATAGGACATATCCAGAGACAACGGGAAGAAGGATTCAAAAGGCCTATTCTACATTATTCAAGCAGTTCATGAATTTTTTTTTTCCAAGGATTGCAACAACAACAAAGTCTAAATAAGCATGGGATATTGTCCAAACAACCTATCAAGGAATGGAAAAAGTAAAGACAACAAAGCTACAAATGCTAAGAAGAGATTTTGAGACAATTAAGATTATAAGAATATAGACTCATCTTTCATACAAGTAATTGGATTGGTTACTCAAATCAGGTCTCATGGTGAGACACTTGAAAAAAGGATAATAGTTGATAAAATTTTGATAAGTCTACGAGCGAGATTTGACCCTATTGTGGAAATAGAAGAGACAAAGGATCTCTCACAATTTTCAGTGGATGAGCTTCATGCATCATTGATTTCTCATTAACATAGATTGAATAGAGCAACAAACTCCTCATTGGAGCATGCCTTCAAGACACAAATTTCAATTGGTCAAGGTAGAGGCAGAGGAATAAAAAATGGTATATGAAGAGGAAGAAGCCCACACAGAAGTAGAATAAGCATCTGTCACGCGGAATGTGTCGATCTTGCGGACAAGATAGACCTTCCTAGAATCTAATGAAGACCTAATGACAAACAAACCAACCAGACACTATCTTTCTCTAAGTGCGCTTTATAAATAATGACAAACAAATGTGTTCAAGGCCTACCTCATGTCCAACGCAAGTTTGGAGATGCCTTCGCTCCTTTGATCCAAGTAAGTTCCTTTGTCGCAAACCTGTAAGCACAAACAAGGCAAACGATTAAATAACACCTTAATATCCAATATTATAAAACATATTTAACATGAAAGTCAAGGAGTCCAAGAAACAAATAGCATGAGATACTTGTTGAGAAAAATGAGCTTGATTGTATTAATTCAAAAGAGAAGAACCTTACAACCTTTGCCTTGACGCTGTACAAGCTCCTCCTAGGGTCCAACAAGAAGTCTCCTCTACTTTGACAAGCTTCACTCACTCCTTAATGAAGCCAAAAAGGTATGTGATCTCTCCTCTTAAGCTCAAATAGGAAGTCTTGATTTCACTAGCATTTACCCTCAAAAGTTCAGCTTCTAACCTCCCTGGCCACTGAACCAATGCCTCAATTTATAGTGCAATGGAGATCAGTTACCAGCTCCTCCTTCAAAGGGATAGAGTCCTCCTTCAAAGGGATAGCTCCTCTCAACAAGGGATTAGTTCCTCCTATGATGGGATGCATGAACCACTTGGAGCGAACAATCCACGTAACAAATGCTTCTAGAAAACTCTAGAATTAACCCAAGATGAGTTTTTTAAGATAAAGATTGCGCCTTTTGACTTTTACAGGGGTACGCACCCTCACCTTTACATACAGAGCGTATAAGTACGTAGATAACTTGAAAAAAAGGTGTGGGCCCGCAGGCAAAAGTAAGAGAAAGTGCGGAACCAGAGTTATATTGCTTTTTTGATGTCTTTCTCTCTTTTCTCAAGCTTGTTTTGAAGAGCTGAGGTTTAAGACTTGCTTAGGAAGCTGGTATAGGTGATGATAGGCCTACACCGACTGCAAATAATCAAGGTGACAATATTTTTGTGTAACAAATAGTGTGGATTGCAAAATTAGTACGTAGACTAGAGGCATCAGAAGATAAGATCACGCAAGTTGTGGACCATTGGCTTGACCAGATAATACGGGGATTTATCACTGAGTTTGTGGTAGACACGACCATGAGTTACAACGAAGTAGAATGACACTTCCTTAATGGACCTTGAGGTAAGTATATTAAGTCTTTCAATACTTGGATTAAGATGCTATTATGTGAAAAGAGGGTCATGCGAATGCATTAATGTTTGGGACAACACGAAGCAGAAAGATCTACAAAAGCAGCAAAGAAATAGGAAATAGTCCCTTAATTTCACCTTCAAGAGAGAGCAAGGAAGAGCTCACTAAGGTCTCTCTGAGAAGTGTGGTTAGTTTGATAAAGCAACACATTCCACAGTTACCACCTCCACCGATGCCACCACCCGCTTCACCTCCCTCACCTCCATATCCACCCAGTCCACTTCCACCACCTTCGTGATTCAGTACGGCAAGCAAAATCAAGCTACTAGTATTCAGAGGGGTAGGGAATGAAGATCCAAAGCAATTCTGGTTCATGGTAAGAGCAGTATGGGAAGTGCAATGTGCCACAGATGACAATATTAAGAAGGATGCATTGGTGAGTGCGCTGCAGGATTGCACACTGACATGGTATATCAAGCACTCTAATGACCACCCAAACGCAGGGATAGCAAAGATCCATAATGCATTGAATAGAGAATTTAGCTGGCTGAAATCAGAGACACAGTCAATCATCAGGTTTAAAGAGATCGTGATGCTTCCAGGTGAGACCCCTTGGGATCTGGACCAAACACTGAAGAGTACGATCCACAGGGCCAATATGATGCTAATGGATGCACAACATCACGCATGGTTTGTGGCATCTTTGACACCACACTTGAGGATGGCGCTGTCACAATAGAAACTTTCCACCCAGGCCGAAGCATTGGAAATGGCGATGAGGTTGCATGAGACCCCGATACAAGACCATAGGTTGGGAGTTTAAAAAATCCATGAGCAACTACAGAATCTATGCCTAGAAATGCAAAGCTTGAATTAGGATAGGGCACCAGACTAGAGACACATGAGGAAGTATGGTGCATAAAATGCAAAGTCTAGGGCCATGACAAGGATCATTGTCTAGTGTTCATGAACTACTTGGCAGGAGGGGGGCCAATGCTGTTGAGACCAAAGGCACAGGCAGGGCCGAGTGTGACACCCATTTTATGGTGCGCGATCTGTCAGATAGGAGGAAAACACACAATGGATAATTTTCATTTGTTGCAGAAGTATACACCAACACCCCAACAACTGTTTTGTAATTTCTATAGGTTAGTAGGCCAAGACGAGCGCACTTGTCACAACTATGAGTTAATGAGGGATCGGACCCCAGGCTATAGGATGCAGACAGAAACACGAGCCCTTGACCCAGCTATAGGGATTGCGTATGTTGGATTTCAGGGGCGAGGTCGAGGATGAGGAGGAATGGGACTAGGAAGGGGCTGTAGACAGCTAATTTTTTACAATTTTGGAGGACCAGGGCACTATGCCCGCAATTGTACCAACCCAATAAGGATATCCTATTCATACTGTGCGCAGTTTGATCATGAAACAATAGATTGTCCTACTTTGATCACACAGATGTGTGAAAAAGGGGTTTTCTAGCCTCCTCCGGCTCAGAATATAAAAATGATAAGGTTTTAACAATGTAAAGAAGACCTGAATGTGAACATGATGCTCAGAAGTGGTGCGACCACGGGGGAGGATAATGGGAAGCAACCCAAAGAAGATACATGGGTTCACAAGGCTCCTGCAAAGGAACCTGAGTTTGACTTAGAACATGCAAAGGAGATGTTCATGGAAGCTAAGAAGAGCTTCATGGAGGCCTCCACTTCAGGTAGTAAGGATCAACCAGAGCGAGGAATGGATCCTTCAATGCTCACTACCTTTCTTGAGACATGCATGAAACTACTGCATGAGAACAAGGAGTTAAGGGACTACAGGAGCTGATCACCAGGTGTGCGGGGGTAGGAGAACTGTGCATAGTTCGGAAATTGGGAAAGCATGCATTGCGCACCGGGAGGGAAATGAGATTGACTGCATAGATTGGTGAGCATGAAATGGATCAAGTAATCCTAGATTTGGGGTCAGACATGAATGTATTACCGAAGAAAACATGGGAATGTATCAGCAGGCCTGCGTTACAGTGGTCCCCTATTCAATTATGAATGGAAAACCAACAATAGGGCATGATTAGCGTAATTATCAAAGCTGTGAATTAATGGTGGATCGAAATCTGACATATAGATTATAGGCTAAGACATTTCCTCTGTAGGATCAAGGTGCAATTGCATCGCACGGAGGATTCCAGTAATAAGGAAGAGGACGGGGGGGGTGCTGGAAGAGGTCACAGACATATTATTTGTTACAATTGTGGGGAACCATGCCATTTTGTGCGCGATTTTCATAACTCGATACACCCCTGTTGTCAATATTACCGATAGTTCGACCACGTTAAAGAATATTGTCCCATGATCATCACAAAGATGAAAGACAATAAGAATCAGAAGCCAACTCAGAACATCTAGATGATGAGATTAGAATCGTGTGAAGATGGGCCCAGTTTTAATATCATTATGCAAAGTGGTATAGATATCGAGGAGGATAAAGTCATAGGAAAACAACCAGAAGATAATATATAGGTGCACAAGGCTACTGACAAAGATGTTGGATTTGACTTGCATAAGTCAAAGAAAACTTTTATGGAGGCAGAAAAGAGCTTTGCAGATTCAAGAGAATCCACATCAAAGGCTCATCTTACGAACAGAGAAGCCTGAAGAGGTTATTGATGTACAAGAAACAGATCCATCAGTGTTAACATCCTTCTTACAGACTTGCATGAA